>JAJMGU010000022.1:0-263280 GCA_030582675.1 Suhomyces sp. yHQL142
CACGTCCTGTGGGGACATTTGGTAGGTGCACGAAAGTCATGTCGGTGTCCGCGACTTTCCCAATGTCGCGAAATCCCGCGACATCTACGACATTATCTCCACGACATTGTCTCCACGACATTACTTGATATCTACAATATCACTAACCAAAGTGTACCCCAAGTACCCAAGTGCAGCGACTTCTTCCATCCATCATGGACGATACCATCAGATCACTCATCAGATTCGTCTCACGTGGCTTCTACACAACTCCCCACGTGCTCATTCTCGATGCGGTGCTCCACCATTCGGTTCTCTCCGAAGATGATCTTTTCCATCTTTTGGGTATAAAAAGGAAAGAACTCCTGTCTCTTTGCAATAAACTTGTTGAAGACAGACTTCTCGTGAAATACCTCCAGAAAGAAGAAAACGGACAGCAAAGGCTCATCAACAGAACATACTTCTATATCCATATCACCGCCGCCATCGACTCCATCAAATGGAAGGTTCATTCGTTAGTCAACCTGCTCAAAGAGGAGATGTCCAACTTTGGAAATCCTCAGGGGTATGTTTGTCCTCGTTGTGGCAAGAAAGTCAGTCAATTGGATGCCATTTCATTGTTGAGTGACGACAAGACCTCGTTTATATGCGATGTTTGTCTGGGTGTATTGGTCGAGGATGACTCGAGTCAACAGGCTTCATTGAGACAAGCCAAGTTGGAGACATTGATGATCCAAGTGGACCCCATTATCAGTTATTTGAAACGTATTGATGATTCTGTAATTCTGGACAATGACTTCGAGTCGTCGTTGTTGAAGGCCATTCCGGCTCAGAGTGCTTCCAATGCTTCTTATTCATTGACCAACCGCGCTGGTGTACGTTCCAGAAACATGTCTTCGTCACTTCAAAACGCCGCTTCCAAGGCCCAGGCAACGTTGCATGTGTCGATCACTGCAGACGACGAGAACTACGAGAGAGAACAGTTGGAGAAGGAGAAGAGAAGAAACAGATTGGAACAAAATGCATTGCCTTCGTGGCACTCCAACAGTACAGTTGGAGAATCTACATTGGGACGATTGGATAATGATGATGAGGACAAGAAAGATAGCGCCCCCATCAAACAGGAAATCGAAACAAAGGTGGATCCAATGGAGGTGGATGTCAAAGCAGAAGGTGGAATTTCAGATACAGCCTCCGCGAACCCGACCCCAGAACCAACTACTTTCAACAGTGGATCTCCAGATATCAAGGACAAAGATGCTCAGAATGCGTTGGCAGCATATTATGCCAAGTTGGCTGAACAGGATGCGGAAGATGACGATGATGATGATGACGACGACGATGATGAGGATGACGATGAAGATTTCGATAATTTGATATAGGAGAAATAACAGTGAAAGGCAAAGTATCGAAGAATCTACGAGGTAACGGTATGGAAATAATTTTCACGATATTGATCAGCAAAATGATGCAATTATTGTCAACGGATCCTTGCAATCATCATAAAATTTAGGTGCAAACAACCTGAAATCGATCCTTGAAATGTACATAGTGTGTGGATACACGGTTGTTTGCCCTTGTGTGCTATAGGGTATAGAAAAATTGTGGATAGACTCAAGCCGTTATTCACAGTCCAGTTATTCTTGGGAACAGACTGACTAAATTAGTTTTCTTGAGTATTAATATATACTAATTAATAGAGGAAACAAGCCACTGCTGTAGTACTCAGCTGAGGTTTAAAAGTAGCATTTCTGATCTATTTATTGCCTTTGTAAATATATTTGAATCTTTCCTATATATCGTGTGCGATTATACGCCGATTCAGGACCGGAGCGGGACGAAAAGAAAATTTCAATCGATATATAAAGTTCAAACCACCTCCAGGCTCCAATTTTTACCACCAAAAACACCATGAGTACAACTGAAAAGGTCAGTAGTCGAACGAGGAGTATGAGAAGATGAATTGGCTCTTTTTTTGCAGTCAAAATGGACCATTTTTAACCCTGATATCTACGTTTTCACACCAATACTAACGACTTCTCAGAAGAAAGTAGACCCTTTCAAATCTTTCATAGCAGGAGGAACAGCAGGGGCCATCGAGGGGGCCATCACGTATCCATTCGAGTTTGCCAAAACAAGACTTCAGTTGACGGACAAGGCTTCCAAAATCTCCAAAAACCCTCTCGTCTTGATCTACAATGTCGCCAAAACCCAAGGAATAGGTTCTTTATACGTTGGATGTCCAGCATTTGTGGTGGGAAACACCGTTAAGGCTTCCGTCAGATTCTTGGGGTTTGACTCCATCAAAGCCCTTTTGGCAGATAAAAACGGTAAGCTTTCCGGGCCCAGAGGTGTGATCGCAGGATTGGGTGCTGGACTCTTGGAATCGGTGATTGCCGTGACACCGTTCGAAGCCATCAAAACTGCTCTTATTGACGATAAACAAACCGCCAAACCAAAGTACCAGAACGGCTTGGTATCGGGCACAGTCAAGTTGTGTCGTGACCTTGGATTGAAAGGGATTTATGCCGGTGTTGTTCCAGTTTCATTAAGACAAGCATCGAATCAAGCAGTCAGATTAGGATCCTACAATGCCATCAAAACCATGATCCAACAAGCTTCAGGAACTCCTCCCAACGAACCCTTGGGGTCGGTATCTACATTTGCCGTGGGGTCCTTTGCAGGTATAATTACCGTTTATTCAACAATGCCTATAGATACTGTCAAAACCAGAATGCAAGCATTGGGCTCTGATAAAATGTACAAGTCCACGATCGACTGTTTTGCCAAGATCTTCAGGGATGAAGGGCTATTGACCTTCTGGAAAGGTGCCACCCCTAGATTAGGAAGATTGGTATTGAGTGGAGGTATTGTCTTCACCATATACGAAAAAATGTTGGTCATAATGAATTGAAGGGGTATATAGACTGACAGTCAGGGAATGGTTGTAGGTAATAAAAAGTGGTCGGACATTATCTGATCAAGTCATATTTGTTTATCTGTGTAAATAATATCAAAACACTTATCCAAAAAATTATCATTGTATTCCCGTTTCAGTAGTTTATCAAACAAAAAAGATCCAATTATCACCGAATTATAATTTTCCTATACCTTATAGTTTTAACAGCATCCTTGCTATTATATTATCCATTATGTTTCTCCATCAGGGCCTTGTTCGGTTGTACTTGTGGTGGTGGTACTTGTAGCGGCCTGTCTTGAAGGAGCCAAAATGGCTCTCTCCACTTGCTTGACCCGATAGAAATCCACCATTGATTTTAAAATAATAAACAATCCAAATGCTATCAATCCATATGCAAAGTATGGAGTAGCATTGGTTGCAAGAACCTCTTCTTCGGCATGTTGCCTGAATAATCCTGAATTGTAAAGATCCAACTTATCACTCTTGATTGATTGTGACTTTGTGATATCAAACGAATTAGGGTCATCGGGTTGGTAACGGTTTGGCATTTGGTCCGCATGTCCAAAGTTGGACGGAACCATTCCAAACCCACTGAGAGCAAGGGTGATTCCCAATCCGGCCCTGGACCCTTGCTTGGCAGCGTGAGAAGTGTGTAATAAATAACATAAGACGAAACCAACAAACTGGAATGCCACGGTGACCAATCCATTCCATACGAAGGATGCCACGTTTCCCACTGGTAACCCTTCCACAAATACTTCGTCTTCGTACATTGGAGATATGACGGTGGACTCCCAGTATTCCGGAGATGCATCTGCCGCTGCCTCCTCGTATGAAGGGGGGTGTACTTCTTGTTCTTGTCTATTAGATTCTGTGTCTGGTTTGGCCATGAGGTTTCTGAACACTCCGTCAGTTCCTTGGCCAATGAACCGTCCAGGGGTATTTGCCTGCATTCTTCCTGTGATTATTCCATTGTTGATTCTTTCGTACGTTTGTTTTATAGGCACGAGGTGATTTAATACATTGATTATTCTCTGTCTCGTGGTCAAAACACCGGGAGGAGCGGGGTCTCTCTGCTCCTCCAAGGCTCCGCCATCGATATCCTGCGGCACAATATCCCTTGGTGCTGATGATGATGATGATGATGCTTGGGAGTCTCTGTACGAGTACGTTGTCTCTGGATTGGACACCGTATTTTCCACTGCTCTATGGATATTATGGTCGATATCGGTTGATGTGATTCTGTTGGGAAGCAAGTGTCTGCCAGTTTCCACCATTTCGCTGGTGGGGTTCAATAACCGGGTGTCTTCCTGTTGGTGGCCCAACGTATCGAGACTGGTATCCGACTTGAAGTTGTCTATCTTGTCTAGTTTGTATTCTTCTTCAGTATTTTCGTTGTACTCGTCGTCATCGACGCTTTGACGCTCAAACGAGTCTAGAAGCAGGTGTGATTGCATGTTGGTGGCGTCTCTGGCTTCGCTCGACTGGTTGGGATGGTTCTGCTGGGTCTTTGTTAGTATATGAACAGAATTCAGGCTGTGCCACCCTCTTAGTAAGTAGAGGAACCTGGTGGCCAAAGAGGTCACAAATCACCAAAAAGTTTTCAAAAAAAAGGGGGACACGGGGGGATGGTGCTGTATTTATAGTCTCGTGTACTTACTCTTGTGTGGTTGCCCATGTGGATGTGGACGGGCCTGAGTGGTTCTTACTTGGTGTTCTTGTTAGAATTAGTTTTGATGGTGATAGTGCGGGAGGCTGGGGAAGCACAAAAATGTCGTTTAGGGGGAGGCCCACACTACCTTTCTCCTATATAGTAAAGGGAACGTAACACTATGATCTTTAACTAGTGACTCTTTTGTAATAGCAAGGAAAACGACAGACAGTGGAAGGCAATGGCTGGAACATATAGACTGAGCTAGAGCCAGAGATAGTCGAAGTGACTGTTGTTTGTCCGACTTTTCTATATAATCTGTGCGCTTGTTTCCATTTTTCAGACAGAAAGTGAGTGTATAACTTTTTGCAACCTTGAGGTTCACCCTATTGGAGAACAATCACACCTTGGCTCTTTGATCTTGGCTCTTTGATCTTCCCTGACTTATTTAAAAGAATTAGTGGATATTGAAGAGGTACTGAAGTATTGACCAACGAAAGAACTTGATCTGTGAGTAAACCACGATGGCTTGGTTCTAGGTGTCTGATAAATCTCTTGAGAGCCATGTTACTTCTACTTTACTATAGTAACAGACTCTTCCACTAGGACATTTGTTTCAACTTCCAATGAACTCTTCTTTACCTTAAATTAATCTTCCATATCCATTGAATATGAAACAAAAAGTTTAATAAACTATTTTCAGCTACAACATCGATACTCCTACAATTAATACACTTCAAACTTATCAGTTTCATCCTATTTATTTTACCATTAGTACTACTCCTTTTTCAACCTTTCCCTTTCCTTCATGGCCCTCCTCACATTCCGGAACACTTTCGATTGCTTAAAGTACCACGAGATCCCAAACTCAACCAACCACACAGGGAAGTACTTCCCAAAGACATGAAGAATGTACGCCATGTATCCGTGATATACATTGAACCTGGACCTTTTGCTAAGAATATCGCCTACAACCCCTTCGGCATACTTGGAAGGAGGAAACGAGGTATCTCTGGACATTCTGGCGGAGGCATGGACGCTTTCACGAGCTCCCTCCACGTTATAGTATGTCCTGAACTTGTTGGGATCGTGTCTGTCAACGACATCACAAATGGCGGTGTCGACCCCTCCAGTAATCACACTAAGCACCCGGACTCCCAAGGGCTTTAGTTCCTGATGAAGGTTCAAAGCATACATGTCAATGGCAGACTTGGTGGCACAATACACCCCGGTCCATGATAGTGGCACTCTTGCTGCCACTGAGGCGGTGAACACAATGGTTCCTTTGGTAGCAATGACAAACTCAGCGAAATGGGTGGTCATATACATGTGTCCCAAAGTATTGACGCTGAAGAGCTTGTCGATTTCGTCTTTTTGCATCTCAATAAGGGGTCCTCCAAACGAAATCCCGGCGTTGTTATACAACACATCCAATCTGCCTCCGGTTTCGGCCCTGACAAACTCAACCGCCTTCTTGATCTCGTCGATATTGGTGATATCTAGTGCAAAGGGAATCACCCCTTCCTCCTTTAAAGGATCAATTAATGAGACAACAGATGCTGGCGCAGTTGCAAAAACAGTGAACCCTTTTTTTGCCAAAGTCTGGGATATGCTGTACCCAATTCCAGACGAGGCGCCAGTGACCAAAGCATACTTCTTCTGTTGTGAAACCATGGTTTATGATGTAAAAAGTTACAGTTACTTTTAATACCAGATTAGCTGGCTTTGCAAAAGAATGTGGGGTTGAAGCCTATATAATGTTTGTGGCTATTTCACATGCTATCCAATGGAACCATAAACGTCACCAAACACTATATGGTCTCAGCAAGGGTCTGATCGAAGTGAAGATGGTGAATGGTTTCACTCTACAAGGTTTTGCACCTACTTCGTTCATTACTGATTAATTTACATTTTTTCAGATTGATAGCTACTGATGATAGCTTCATATTACATCATATTATTGCATTCAGGATATGAAACAGCCTTCTACCAGATCATCCCTTTGATTCACCTCGACTATCATCAAGAATTGTACTTTTCGTAGAAGTCACCCCAGCCCACTCTTTATTAAAAGCACTCTCGTGCTACAAAGCACTCAATCTTTCTTCAACTTGTCCTTAGCTTTCACAGCTGCTCTGATGTTTCTGAAAACCTTGAGCTGTTTAAAGTACGCCGACATGATGAACTCTGTCAACCAAAGCGGGAAGTATCTACCAACAACATGAAGGGTGTACGCCGCATAACCATGGTAAAGACTAAATTTGGTGGTCTTTCTGACGATTTTCGCAACCACCTTATCAGCATACTTGTCAGGAGGATACTTACTATCACGAGACATTCTTGATGCTGCATGGGCACTTTCTATGACTCCGTCGACATTATACAACGAAAGCTTGTGGGGATCAAGCCCATTGTGTTCCAACGCAGCGTCCCCAATGGCAGTATCAACTCCACCAGTAATCACACTGTGGACCCGGACTCCAAATGGTTTGAGCTCCTGATGAAGCGACATGGCATACGTATCAATGGCAGACTTGGTAGAACAGTATGCTCCAGTCCAAGCCAATGGAACCCTGGCAGCAACAGAACTGGTGAACAAAATCGCTCCCTTTGCTTCGATAACAAAGTTGGCGAAGTACTTGGTCACATACATGTGGCCCAACACATTGACCTTGAAGATCTTGTCCAAGTCATTTGGTTCCATGTCAATCAAAGGACCGCCCGTGGCTATACCAGCGTTGTTGTACAAAACATCCAATCTGCCTCCAGTTTCAGCCCTGACAAACTCGACCGCCTTCTTTATTTCGTCGATATTGGTGATATCAAGCGCAAATGGAATAACTCCTTCTTTCTTCAAAGGATCGATCAACGAAACAACGGACGCTGGCGCAGTTGCAAAAACAGTGTACCCTTTTTTGGCTAACTTGAGCGAAAGAGAGTACCCAATACCAGAAGAGGCACCTGTAACTAAAGCGAACTTTCTTTGCTGAGGCATGGTTAGGGTTAAATTATTAATATATTGGATGTCTACTAAACTAAGGTCCTCACATCAGTTGGGGGTCTCATCACTTTTATATCATAGGACCAATTCCACAAGCCGATTTGGGACAAGTCCTAATTTCGACAGGGATCCCTGCATTGTCCCGATTAGGAGATATTCACCTGACATCTAGAGTTAAATGTTCACGTGAAATATTTTTTGAAGGTGCTCCGCACCTCGCGGCTTTTACGCACGTGATACATGAAACATAACTCGCCTAGTAACCCCACATATCGCATAGGCGCGGATCTATACGGTGGAGGTATGGAGATTATTCACATATCAACTCTAGAGGTGCAGGACCTATACATTGTTATTCGGGTGATTTTGTTGCCGACGACTCCCATCCGATGCCCCCCTCTTTTCCCCTTACTTCCGACATATATGCATGTGTCGGGGGAACGCACGATCATCTGCCCCTGGGACGTAACTTGATGGTAACAAAGAGGGTTCCAAGTATAGGGTCATGATGCGACCGAACTTGGTCCTTTATCGGCACACGCTGTGGCTTGTAGTCGGGGTTTTTCACTTGGGTCTTACTGGCAAAGATCTCGGAGTATTCGTATACTTGAGGTACTCCCAAATCAACACCTCCAGGTAACACACTAGATGGTGCTGGTGTCCGGAACGTCTTTGGTAAATCAGATAGATCAGGTAACGATGGACCCCCTCTTCCGGCGTGTAACGCAATTCTTCTAGATGTGGTGGTTCTACCTGTAGGAAGCAACTCAAGCTCCGAAGTATTATGTCTTCTCTTACGACGACTCTCTCTCTCGATCTCTTTATCCAATCTTTCCACTTCCAACTGCGACAATTTGATTAATGAGGGAGTAAATTCTCCCACAGTATTGGGGTTTCGGAGTATAGAGAAGAAATCGTCCACCAACGTGTAGTCAGGAGCAGCCAACCTTAATCCAGGTAACAAATGGCTTCTGATCTCTTCTTCTTGAATGGGACTTCCATCGAAATTGTAGCCCACCAAAACTAAGGTTTTGTGATACAACTGTGTCTGCTCTCTGATAGTGTGAGCGATAGCTGTGGTAAACTCACCAGGAAGGTTTAATTCTTCGCACATACACAGTGCAAAGTCTTCTGGATCATTGTCCTCGAAATTCAACACATCCCATTCAAATTGATCGGTCAATTGTATGTTGTTGATAGTTATATCCACCTTGATGGGTATTCTCAATTCTCCTCCCTTGGTAGCGGGTTTCTTCTGGTATTCGCTTATTTGTTCTCTGATAGATGCCAAAATGGTTTCATGGTGTACCTTTGGAATGAATTTGTAGTCATCCAATAATTGCTGCGAAAAGGCTTCCAATGAAAAGATTTCTTCGTTTATATCCCACAAAAAAGTATCTCTTAGCTTGAATCTGTCACGTTCTAAATCGAATGCAAGGCGAATCGGTACCCAGTTTTGTGGTTTTTCAAGGTTTCTTAAAACTATATCGTTGATCTGATCATCAGTAAAGTCTTTTTTTGGTAAAATGAGTTTTGTGGCCGTGTTTGTGACACCATTTCCATAGCCCTGGTAACCTTCACCCCAAATACTGTTATTGAATTGTGATTTGCTTGATATGTTTATGGCATTCATCCGCAATTGTTTGATGTGATTGTATGCTGCAATATCCTTAGCTAATCTTTCCATCAAAGCCTTATTGCCGTTGAGCTGTTTTGAAAACCCATTCAAAAACTTTTGATCCTTTTGAATGATAGCCTCGTATAACTCGACGTCTGATGGCACTTCCTTGCCTTCCAGTTTCAATTGCTCAGACCACTGAGTAAGACTTGAGAGTGTCTTCATAGGTATGTTGTTGAGGATTTCGGGTGGAAAGTATGGAGGGAGATTGGGGTCTCGAGGTGGAAGCACTTGAGGACCTCCTGGCATCACAGGCGTTCCCTGTTGACTGAGTGTATGTGGTTGGGGCAAATTCGACTTTGCAGACAGCATTCCTCCCAATTGTGGACCCAACATTCCCGGCCCGCCAATTCCAGGGCCCCCAGGAGCTCCAGGCATGCCTCCAGGACCGATATTGGATTGTTGTTGGGGATGTACGTGTGGTTGGTATGGGCCGGGATGTCCACCAACGCCTGGAGGAAATCCTTGTTGAAGCCCAAGGTTTTGCTGGGGTATTCCTTTCTGGGGGATCCCTTGAGGAAGACCCTGAGGACCACCCCTATTGCTCATATTACGTTGCGGAATTCCTCCTTGGGAAGAGATACTCCCTGGCTGTCCCTGGTGCTGTTGGAGGGGCGATTGGTTGTTTAGGTGCTGTTGTTGATGTTGCTGGTGCTGTTGGTGTTGTTGCTGGTGCTGTTGGTGTTGGTTCTGTTGATGTTGTAACGCTGGGTTGATGGGTCCTCCCGCCGGAGGGATCCCCTGGCCCTGGGGGCTTCCCTGGCCCTGCTGCATCTGGAGCGCCTGCTGGCGCTGGATATAGTTCTTCATGATGTCCTGGAATTGCGGGTGGTTCTTGAACTGTTGGAGCTGTTGGGGGTTCAAGCTCGCGAGAATTTGGGGGGTTATCATGGGAATTCGCAGCTGGTCCTGCTGTGGGGGGATGTTCTGGTCGCCACCATTGTTGGGGAGTTGGTTGAAGTTCATGGCGGGGTTTGGTTGGGTGGTGGTGGGAAAAGAACGTGTTCAATGAATGGTGTTGGTTAATGTTGTTTGCAGAAAGTTGAAAGTTTTGATGGTGGGCTGGTACACGACCAATTTGGTGCGACCAGAAGTTTGCAGTAAGGAAAGAACTGGGAGGGAAGATAAAGTGAGGAATGGAGGTTTGGGTTCAGCTAGACGACCTGGCCTCCTATCCTTGAACTTTTCCATGGTTTGCCATATTTTTCAGTATCCTCATAGTGTTTTTTTCAGTTTTTACTGTGAAATCTGGCACATTTTTGGTGCGAATTGAAGAATATACCAAATTTAATGAGACTGAGAAATGCTAGAAGAGCAAGACCACAGACTATCAATTTGAAGGTTTACTGCCCTTAGGCTGGTTGGAAAATTAAAGGAAATGTCTGGTATTTATAGGAAAAAAATGTGTTTTAAGGTAGGGGAAGCTCAGTTATACTGGTCTCGATTAAATTCGCGATTTTGCAACAATTAATAAAAGAAGTAGTAAACCATGTTTTCCTCCAATAAAATACCAGTTTCTTGGTGGGTTGGTATTCTTTTTCAAAGGATAATGCCATTAAACACATCAAATAGCTTACGTTTACTGCTACACTATTGCTACTGGTAGTATACATTACTACGTGAACTGATGATTATAATACATATATGGTAATTGATCTCCAAGCTTATCACCCCTCGTTTGAACTTACTTCTTTCATGATCTACTCTCCAATGAGTCCAAAGATAGACCCCATGTTCACGTACCTTCTTCCACACTCTCCCAAGTATTTCTGGACAACTCCTTGACAAACTTCGAACAATTCTCGGTTCTGTTCTGCCAACGCTTGGACTTCGGCTGCTTTCAAAGCTGGAGGTGCCTCCTCATTATCCACGGCATTATAGATAGGTCTCAATTGCAATTGTTTTGCCTTTTCAACATCGAATACAGAGTTGAAGTAGAGCAATTGATTATAAAGAGCCTTGTCAGTATATCTGTAGCTCATGACTCCCTTACAGCCATGGGCAGTACCATTAGGTCCAATACACCGCTTACCATATACCGAGATCTGTCTGGTGGTAATTCCACATGAGGCATCATCACATGAAAGCCACCCAGCATAATACAACGAGATGTGGTTCCTCATTGCTTTTTCTAATTGAGCTGTTATTGCCAACGGAGTGAAGGTGGCTTGACATTGTGAACAGGTGATTCCGTTATAAGTCACTTTATAACTCTTTGATGCAGCAATACCTCCGAATCTGAATTTGTTTCCACAAGTGCAATCCAATATCAAATAACTTGAATTCATAAATCTTTCGGAATCGGAAATACTCGACTCAAGTGGGACATACGCCAAGTTTCCAGAAGTGTTTTCTCTTGCAAGATATTTTTTGGCGTCAACCCCCAAAGCTATAGCAATTCTTGAGAGATCGGCACCTTCAACTTGGTCTATCAATCTTTGGACCGGTCCAATAATTTGCTTTTCCAAGTAGTAGTCGGGATCAGGTCTGAATTTATCTTTGTTTCTCATAATTTCTTGCATTGGTCTTGCTCTCATGGCAGCCGACAACGATGATTCTTCGTCATCAGTAGGAGAGACAACGACAAATGACATAACATTATTTTTCTTGACCACCTTTCCACTTGCCCGAAGTCTTAATCCGACCTGTACTGCTGGCATTGATTCTCCAGCTTTGGCATAATCTGAAGGATCCTTCGAAAGTTTAGTACTGATTCTAAACTTATCGATACTAATTTCATTTTGTCTTATCAGCTTCGCCGTCACCTCCAAATATTCACAAATTTCATTGAGAGCTTGATCCGGATCCAAATCTGATAAAAGTTTATTCAAAACGAACAATGAAATATCTTTGGAAAGTTGACAGAACTCACGACGTTTCATATCTAAACCCTTGATTTCCAAATTGGCGATCTCTTCTTTGGTCTCTTTATTGATGGTGACATTTAAAGCTGCATACTTCTTCTTGGCGTGTAACAACAATCTCTTAAACACGTTATCAATATCAATTTCCAATAGTCTATATCTTTCATTGACTTGAAGTTTAAACGCATCCCCGATTTTGATAGCATCGTCGTAGTTGTCAGCACCGGTATCAATCATGACCGAATCGGTATCACCATACACCACTTTCAACCCGATAGATTCGGCCAATTGTCTCGTATCCATCAAAATCTCTCTACCCTTGTTGGTGACCAACGCAGCCAATGGTCTAGCAAAAAATCTCGAATACTCAAAACCAAGACAACCATACATAGAATTAGCAGTCAACTTCAAAGCCTGTTGCTTAATATCAAATTGTGCTTTTTGGAAAGGTGTGTTCTTTGGATCTTTCAAAAGCTTTTTAACTTCACGACGACGCGAAACTAAGGTGTTTAATAACCGTGGCAAAACTCCCATGGCAACATCCTTTTCGGGAATCTGTGTTTTTTCATTCTCTTCAGTTTGTTCTCTGTTATAATCATCACGGTCAACAGTCGTGAAACAAATATTATATTCTTGAATGATACTTGGGTACAACGAGTTGAAATCCATAACCAACACATAATTCTTGTGTAATCCTTTTTCTGGATCGAAGACTAAACCACCCTTAAACTTGGCTTTCTTGGATCCTCCATCGGACGTTTTCTTCAGAAATTCCTTATCTGGAACGATGTATTTGTTTCTCTTGAATTCATGAAGCAAAATAAACTCGTTTCTACCTGCTCTTGTACCATTCAAGGTATCGACCCACGCGTTACCAGCAATATTGGTCAATTGTTTAGATAATGATAAGATTTGTAAGTTAAATGCAATTTCTGCGGTGATCTTGACTACCTTCGCATTCTCATTCAAGGCCATCATGATCATATTGATATCTTCAGAATATCTAGGATTGGAAAAGTTGACTTCCACTGGACTTAACGATTTACCACACACAACTTCGTACATCTCAGGTAATTCCCAATTAATACATTTGGTAGTAAGCGACTGTCCTAATTCATTGGCAATATCACATAGTAATCTACCTTGAAAAATATCTCTAATCTGTAAGGATTTTCCAAATCCGCTGGAGTTTTTACCATAATTCGATGGCCATACTTTTCTATTACGACGTCCAAAAGTCGACCATGTGTTGACCTTCAATTCATGCATTCTTTGAAGAAGAACATCCAAGGAAAGATCTTCCAATTTATGCCCAATGAAAACATCTGGATCGGCTCTTTTGATCACAGCAGAAAGAGCATTCAAAAGAACCTTCTCGTTGGGAGTTGTTTTCAAGTTGAAGCCTTGTTTTTGAGCCAATGCCTCCAATCCAGGAGGGTGGGATAAGGCACCCACAGGTCTCATCAATGTAACCAACTCATCTGGTTGCAATTTTTCATCTATAGGCGAGTCCTGGGGTAAATTGAAATACGTAGCCACCGAAACAGAAACAATTTCTTGTTTTGATTTTTTTGCATCCATAACAGTCTGCACCGAGAGTGATGTAACTGTCAAATTAGGGGTTGGTGGTGCATTCTGTGTAAGTGGCTTGATAGAAATAGGAGAATCTATGGCTACCTCCACCTGACAATGAGAGGTATTTTGGATAGCATCGAATTTACCTTTGGATACTTCCAACCAACAAGGTCCCATGATATTTCTTTGCAATACAAATTCTTCGAAAATTTTACTTGTTGATCCAAACA
This sequence comes from Suhomyces sp. yHQL142, assembly GCA_030582675.1. Lineage (NCBI taxonomy): Eukaryota > Fungi > Ascomycota > Pichiomycetes > Serinales > Debaryomycetaceae > Suhomyces > Suhomyces sp. yHQL142. Next base: position 13,899 of record JAJMGU010000022.1, read on the forward strand.
CATGATGAAATGTTTCACCTTCCAAGTCCGAAGGTAAAGTAATTTGTGAATTTTTGGGGGTTTTGAAGGGTAAACGGATATTCAAATACTCAGATTCCTTGGGGATATCTGGTAATTCAAATGCGTATTTCATTTTAGCTGGTCTAGATATGACGTTATCTAATCCATATTGGGCCATAAGCATATCTGATATTTCGTCCTTGATATCCGCTGGTGTCATAGGATCATCGAGTTGTTCTTCGCCATCAACCATCCTAAATGGTCTGGGTAAAAAGTACAAGTCTCTGCAGAGTCCATTGATTTGAACGACACCAGATACAAGATTGCCCTCGCTGGTCAAGACCTTTCCAAAGAGAAGTAACGTATTGTCGACCACACTATAGTCCATCCAGTACATCTTGAAAGTTTCTGTGGGATTATCATCTGATTTGACAACAAAAAGCGATGGGTCCAATTTCTCGGTATGACTTATTTGTGGCTGTGAATGGTATGGTGATTTTACTGGCGAAGAAGAGGTCAAATCTGAACTTTTGACAGCAGAAATGTTGGTTAAATTAGTTCTGTTGGTACCAGCAGTTCTGGGACGACGAGTGACCACCACTTCATCTTCGGAAATATCGTCGTCGTCGGTTTCATCTTTTTTGTTTGAGTTTGGTAAAATATCGGTGCTAGTAGTTGGATTAGGGTCAATGTTTTCCTTTTCGATGGAGTCTGAGGCTGGAGGTTCAGGTTCCAGATCGAGTCTTTTGATGGGAGACGAAGGTTGATCGTGGATACTCATGGAAGTATCGATGGTGTCATCTGGGTATTCCAGTATGACCAGAGACGATTTTTCTCTTTTGACCTTGTTGGAGAAACTAAAGGCGGATTTCTTGGTCGAACTGATCTTCTTTTTGGTTGAAGGCGTACGACTTGACGCAAAGAGTTGTGCTGGGTCCTTTTTGATTTTTTTAAGAGGAACAGAGTCCTCGAAATTATTGAGAATGTCATCGATATTGGTATCTAAGACCTTGGTTGTAGGGGGTGCTGAACTCGTTGAAGGTTTGAAAAAATTGTTGATCTGGGCTGTTTTCGCCACCTTGGTCGGCTTGGTGGCCTTTCTGGACCTCTTCTTGCCCAGAGACGTGTCGTCTTCCTCTTCATCAGAGTAGTACTTGGGACGCGTACTATCGTCCCATTCATCCACACCATTATCGACGTAGCCCTCGCCGTCGTCGTCCACAATAAAGTCGTCGTTCATGAGCTGGTCACGCTTGTGTTCTCTGTATGTTTCTTCATCCACCTCATCGTATATTTCACCGTTGGTCTCGTCATCTGAGTAAACTCGATTGGATCCACCTTTTCTGGCCAGGACAAGTTGTCTGAGTTTGTCTCTCTTGGCGGCTCTCAACAGCATCGTGGTTTGGGTGTGTGTAAGCAGGAAAGCGTGGGTATTAGGGGCTGGTAGCAGGTACGAAGAGTTGGTAGAATTGGTGGAGTTGGTGGTGATTTTCAGGAAGAAGGTATGATAAAATGAAACCAATAGACGGTAGTTGGATTACGCGTCGCGATGGTGGTAGCGCGGTATACGCGTTCTGGCTTAGGTAATAAACGTGTAATTAAAGATATGGGTGCAAAAGAAAGGAAGCAAAGAGGGAAGCGAAGAGGGAAGGCGAGGGAGGTAGTGTGATGAGGATTAGCTGATTGTATATTCACAATAAAGGATCTTTATCAATAGAGATAGTCATAAAAGTCAAAAGTATCAAGTAATCAGATACATTGTTGCAAAAGTATACTGGCTTGAAAGTGGTAGCAAAGACTTCTTATGCAGCATCATATTGAGCCTTGGAAATGATTCCTCTCGAAATTCTGTCGAAAATCAAGTCTCCAAACTTGGCCAAAAGCTGTCTATCCCCAAGAATCTGTTGCACCAAGTTTTCAATCAAGTGGGAATCACGCAAAGCGCCCACCAACTCAGGAAGAGAAAGAGCGCCCGATTTCAAGATCTGAGAGAGAAAGTGAGCAGAAGGCTGGGCCAAGTCTGGGGTGGTAAGAAGGTGTTGGACTACAGAAACAGCCAATCCCGAATCAGCGAGCGAAGCAAGAAGCTCGTCCAATAATGGCGACTCTCTCTTGAATACCGAAACGGCGTCCCTAGGAGCAGAAATATCCAAGTACTTGGGCTTGAGCTCTCTCTTGTTGAAGATATTGATACCGTTTTCAGTCAACAATGCCTTTCCAAGTCTCAACAATCCGGGCAAGGTCTGGGGGTCGTCCAAGGCTGCGTTCAACAACTGGAGAACCAAGCCTGACTTCTCAAGAGCGATGAAGAGATCAGTCAAGTTGAGCAAGCCAGACCTGATGATAAAGATCGTGGCATTGATGGTGAGATCAAGCAACCGTGGACTGAGCAAGACAAAGTCAATCACAGTGGTGGCCAACCCCGAGTCGTTCAATGCCGCCAAAATGGTGTCCAAGATTGGAAGGTTGGACCTGACTGCAAGGGCTCTGGTAGCATACAACTTCGAGGGAACGTTGGAGTTGTGTTCCGAGTTGTAGGCGTTCAAATCAGCGATCAACGTTTCGATCTCAGACTCACATCCACAAGGAAGACTGTGGTTTCCGGAAACAGTGAATGGAGCGGCAGAGATGGCAGCACAGTAGAGCAAGACCGCTTGAGCAGCTATTCTGGTTAATTGCATTTTGGGAAGATAAAGAGTAAAGAGTTGGGGATAAGAGGGATGATGGCACCGGTTTATATAGCTTTTAAGAGTTGGATGAAGACTTTGATTACTGAAGAATAAAGCAGGAAAGAGGTACTGAAAATGTAAGATCATAGAAACAATAGTCAGTTGTCAAGATCTAGGCTTCGAGACTATCTTCAGTATATAGATCTCTTTGGGAAAGGAATGTGAGCCTGGGTTTCTACGAGAACACAACATCGCATTATTTTACATTATGCGATTGTAATTAATCTCCAAATTGTATCAAATTGGAAAGTATTATGCTCCCAAGACTTAGTTCTCGAGTTGCAACCTTTGAATGCTTGTTGCTTCCTATTTGGTTGCGAAAACTGGTAGCGCGCAGAGTATCGAGGAAAGTTTGGTGAAGACCAGTAAAAGACAGTGGTTACCAAAAGTTCTGAGCCAGGTGAACTAGGTACTGAGGGGTAATGTTGGTGGTTACGGAATGTCTGTTTGTAACACTATTATGCTGGGAAAAGTTGAGTTGCGGTCCTACTCTTACCTCTTTAGTGTATTCACAAATACAACACCTCATTAAAAAAGACAAAGCCGTATTGCAATTTTTCCAAGAATTGCACCATTAGTCAAAGAGATGGATTGTTTGAATTCTATGGAAGTAGATTTACCATATTCATTCTCAATCTCTGAAATCTTGACACTCTTTATTCCTTGTCCTCTGTCACAAGATAAGAATGTCGCGTTAATGTCGCAATGGGAGGCACACAAAAAAGTGACAGGAATAATATCTTGAACAAACCAGCCTCCGTCTAAAAGAACACACCACAGCTTGATTAAAACCTATTGATAACCATAGTGACTTCGTCCTAATAGAAGCAGCAGCAAAATGTCGTTTGCCAACCTTGACCTCGAGTCCCAGAAGCCACTCAAGCTGAAGAAATCCGACATTGTCGCAGATTCCACAACCCCACAGTCCGAACTAGACAAAATTATCACCAATACCTCGAAACAATTGCAAGTTTTCGGCGGTTTGGTATCACAACTCGATTTCCAAAAGAAGCATATTGGATCGCGTCGAGACTCGGCTCAATTGCGAGCAAATGTGGACGAATTGGTGTTGAAAATTACCCATTTGGAACAGGCTATAGAAATACTCATCCTGAACATATCCCAATTAATCAACAAAAAACTGAACGATAAGAAAGAAGGTCAAGAGGACGGGGTGGCCAGCTTAAAACCGCAGAAACTCGAGATCTCCAACCGCCAAATCGTTATCAAGGAACGCTTGGTGAACGAATTTAATGAGCTCCACAAACAATTCCAAAGATCAATAAGAATATACCAGGACAAAAAGAAGGCTTACACGGTCAAGCAAGAAACACCCGTTGCTGAGGTGGACGAGCGGACCCCTCTTATCAATGACAGCCATGACCAACTGCAGGAACAAACACAAACTCAACTTCAGATCCAAGAACAGGAAGAAACCGTCAGTGAAACCGAACTCCAGTACCATTTGCTTCTTACTGAGGAACGAAATCGAGAAATCAACCAGGTTGCAGATGGAATCTTGGAGGTAAACTCAATTTTCAAGGATTTGGGCGAATTGGTCAATCAGCAGGGAGAACAATTGGACAATATCGAAGATAACATCTTACAATTACACGGAAATACTCAACAGGCGCAGAAGGAGTTGACCAAGGCCCATGAATATCAGAAGTCAAAGGGGAAATGGAGCTGTATATTGCTCGTTGCATTAACGATATTTGTGTTGGTGGTAACTTTGGCAGTAATAAGTTGATGATACTAGTCAATTTGCTACAAGCGATGGCGGTATCTGCTAGTAGCAATTGAACAAACGATTCTACAAGATTTTCTTGAACTTAATGACACTAGATGAATGACTGACATATAAATAACGAAATGAACTGTAGCCTGGCCCTTATTGGCCCCGAGGTGAATAGTTTTGGGTAATGATACGAACCCATTATGGATATATAAATTAATGAACATTTTGGTATAATAAGAATGTGTTTAAATGTGTTTGACTAGAACCACTAATCCAAACTTTGAACATCGATTCTATCGTCGAAATTGTCGTTGTACGATTCATATTCAGCATCAGTGAATGACTCTTCCTTTTCACTTAAATCGTCGTGGAAGTCGCTGGCATAGTAGTCAGATGCTTCGGGAGTGGTAGCCTCATCTTCTTCTGATTCTTCGTCATCATGGTACATGGCAGCACCTGTAGTGCGTCCTATAGACTCTTTGGAGTACCAATCGTCCTCATGGGCATCTGCAAAATGGGCGTTGCTTTCTTTGACTTCTTCCAATCTTTGTCTGCAGTAATCTGCTCCTTTTTGGAAGAGGTGTTCTGCTGATTCCAAAATGGTTTCTCTATTGTTGATGAATGCTATACCGGCACCTGTGATGGCACCCACGGTGATTGCTAGCTTGATGGAAGCAGGAACTAAAGGTTAGTATTGTAAAGGTGGACACAGTTGTATGGTTCGAGGGCTTGGGTAAGTGCTAGACTAAGCGTAACGTTACTGACTTCGTGTCTTGAGTCTTTGCTTCACCCCCTAAAACCCTGAAGTTTCACTATATTGGGCTGTTTGAAGCCAAAAGTGTCGGAAAATTCCCATTTTTTGAACCGTTGGCTTCTCGTACTGGAGCACGTTCTCTAAGTGCCCAGACAGCTTCAACTTACTGATAAACGGCATGCTTGGTGGTGATGTTTGCTAAGGAAGGCAAAGAAGAGTGGTGTGCAAATGATTCAGGGTTCCTGTATAGGGGAGAATTATCAAAAGATAGTATGGGGTAACAATAGAAGGGAAAGAAAAGAGAAAGAGGAAGAGAAAGAGGAAGAGAAAAGAGAAGAGAGAAAAGAGAAAAGAACAAGAAAAGTTGATACTTGAAAAGTAGGTCTTCGAGGTTATAGAGAAGACAGAACTCGTGACTTTGGTACAAATGCTCTGCTTGTATATTGCTCTCATACAATGACGTGATTATATGCCACTGATTATATGTAGTATGCCCTGTCTTTACTGTTGCAAGTACAGGAAGGATCAAAAGGGCCAGGGTCTTACCAATTGAAAAAAGGGGTTGCCAGTACCAACCGCGAGCTAGCCACAACCTTCAACATCAACAAACTTGGGGCACAAAACGTGGGAATTGTCCTCTAGATGGACGGTTCCTTTATCTTTCCAGTCATCCACCACTAACTATAGGGGCACTCGTATAGGGGTCAACGTCGTACAACCAGGTCGATGTTTACTTCTTGTTTGGGCAACTCGACACGAAAGAGATCAAGCGAACCCTTTGATTTGTCCGTCCATCAATTCCACGTTGATCACTATTAGTCATCGTGACTCAGAACCATAGACCCTCCGGCCAGCCGAGTTTTATAACTGGTTTCGTTGATACAAACATATAAAAGACAGATATTGAGAAGATTAGGCAATCAAAACTGCTACTTTCGAAACTGTTGCTTTCAAAACTGTTCCTTCGAATCTGTTCCTTCAATTCTTCATGTCCCCAATCATCACCAGACCTTTGAGTCTAAGTGAACATTTCTTCAGATCAAGGACAGCCAGTGGGTTCTACCGCAACTTCCAGGTGGCAGCCACGTATTCCCAGGATATAACCAACCTCGAGCTTGTCTACAAAGCATTGCGGAAGACGGTGCTAGACTACCACATTCTTGTTTGCAATGTGCAAAAGAACGACACCTTGGACGACTATATCTACAAGCCCCTAGACAACGTTGTACTTGGAGATGTGTTGGAGTTCAAAGACGAGGGTGAATACATCACCAACGGTGCCATCAACGAACTGTTGATGAAATATGCCACGGGGATGGAGTTTAATTTCATCCATCAAACCCCGTTGTTCAAGTTGATCTCCATTGGCAAACACCATCTTTCGGTTGTTCTCGAACATACCATTGCCGATGGAGTAGTGGGCAATTACTTCCATGAGATCTTGTTGGAGAACTTGGCGTATGTTGATGATCCCAGTAACACGTTGGAGTTGGACAAATCATACGGTCCCTTCCATTTCAGTGGACTCGACTCGGTTCTCTTCAACTATAATGCCGACGTCAACCTTATCAAGAACTCCCTTCCTCCTCCAGTTGACTCCTTTCTTCCACCACCAAAGCAGTCCACGGTCAAAGATATCTTGCCGGAACAATTCCCCCATAAATGGCCTGGAAGATTCCCTAGCACCAAGGAGTTTTCGTTGGCATTTAAGTTGGTCAATTTTGATGTCAATGAAACAAAACAAATTTTGGCCAGATGCAAGAAAGAAGGCGTTTCGTTGACCCCGTTCATCCTAACAATACTCACATACACTTTGAGACCTGTTTACGGAAACCACCACTACTCCTCCAACAAGATAGCCATTGCGTTGAGAAGACACATCAAAGCAGAGACTGCAGACCCGGCTTATAAGAAGCTATTTGAGAATAAAAACTACAAGATCCTAGGAACTCTGGCCCACACTGGCTACACGGAAGCATTACCTCCACTCAAGGAGTTTTCATGGGATTTGGTCAGGAGCATCAATGCTAATCTACTCAGACACACCTCCAACAAGGCACCCTTGGACTTGTTCCATGGGTTTGCAAGTGTCTATGATAAATTGTCTGATAACAATGATTTTTTTGAATCCCAAATGAAAAACCCTAGAGCCGATACCGTCAAGCTTTCTAACCTAGGGTTCATTAACTTGCCAGTGTACAACGAAAACACTACAAGACCATGGACAATCACCAATTTGATCTTTTCACAGGATGTTTCTCCCCCTGCTACCGATTTCATGCTCAATGTTATATCCACCAGATTGGGAGGTCTCAATCTTGTTCTTACTTACTTCGACCATACTTTTGAAGATACAGATCTAGAGAATTTCGATGGACTAGTCTCTGATCTTCGGGCCAATTTTTTGAAGTTTGTCAAGGAGTGAAGTGGCCTGAAAACTCTTGAAAACCCGAATACTAATATGATACTCTAGACATAAAACAGGCCAACTAACCAAAGTTTGACCCAATAATAGACTAATACTTAATATGAACAATTATAAACTACTAATATAAATTCTTGTAGTGGGTATTAGGAGTGGTCGGAATTGCCTCAAAACGTGATTTGTACACTTCCGACCTACGTTCTAGACATGCTGCCACGTGATCGAATATGATCCTAACATAACCACCTTAACTAATTCAAAAAGAATACACACCTTTTCCCTTCAATTAACACCAACATGACATCAGACTCCGAGGAAATACGGCTTGACGATTTCACCGTACCGCAAGAAACACTCCGGTCGCGAAAAACCGGGTCCTGGATCCAGCAGGAAGAGGTCAAAGAAGTGAAAAGATTCGATGATTTCAGAACCATAGACTGGGTGGAAGATGAACTTGAAGAACACCGTAAAAGGCTACTCAAAAGCAAAACAATCGCCACCAGATCCACCTCAATTAAGCACAACTTACTTTCACTGACCCAGAATTGGTTGGTTTTGGCCCTGATGGGTATTACTATAGGATTGATAGCCGGATTCTTGAACATCATAACGTCTTGGTTGGCCAGCATCAGAAATGGCCATTGTTCCAATAATTTCTACTTGAGCAAGGCATTCTGCTGCTGGAATCAGGATGAAGAGCTCTGTTCCACGTGGCTGGAGTGGTCGAGGTTCAATGCCATCAACTATTTTGTGTATGTGATCATCTCAGTGATTTTCTCCTTGGTGGCTGCTATCTTGGTCAAAAACTATGCTCCTTCGGCAGCAGGCTCAGGGATCTCAGAGATCAAGTGTATTGTGTCTGGATTTGCTGTCGACGGGTTTTTGGGAGGCTGGACCTTATTTATCAAGAGTGTTGGCTTACCTCTTGCAATTGCATCGGGTTTAAGTGTGGGAAAAGAGGGCCCTAGTGTCCATTACGCCGTGTGTGTGGGTAAAATCATCGCCAGATTGATTCCCAAGTACCGGAAAAGTGCTTCGAAAGCAAGGGAATTTTTGACAGCAACCTCTGCTGCTGGTGTGGCCGTAGCCTTTGGTTCTCCTATGGGAGGTGTATTGTTCTCCATCGAAGAAATATCCTCGGTATTTCAGTTATCTACCATCTGGAAATCCTATTTCTGTGCCTTGATTGCAGTCACTACCCTAGCTGCCATGAATCCGTTCAGAACCGGACAATTGGTGTTGTTTGAAGTCACTTACGACACCAACTGGCATTACTTTGAAATTCCCATCTATATCCTCATTGGAATTTTCGGGGGAATATATGGAATCATTGTTTCCAAGCTTAATATCAAGGTGGTCTCGTTCCGCAAGCGGTTCTTGTCTAATTACGCAATCAGAGAAGTATTCATATTATCATTGTTCACTGCCAGTTTCAGTTATTTCAATGAGTTCTTGAGGTTAGATATGACTGAATCAATGCAAATTCTTTTCCGTGAGTGCAATGCTGAAAATTCACATCCATTATGTGATCCCAAGTCCAAGAAAGCCTCGATACTCGTATCTTTGATCTTTGCCACGATTGCAAGAATGGGATTAACTATCGTCACGTATGGTTGCAAAGTTCCTGCGGGTATTTTCGTTCCTTCAATGGCTGCGGGGGCTACCTTTGGAAGAGCTTTGGGAATCTTGATTGATGGTTTGCACCGCAAGTACCCCGATTCCGGAGTCTTCTTAACTTGTTCTCCTATTGTTGGTGGTAAATGTATTATACCTGGGACATATGCATTTTTAGGCGCTGCAGCAGCTCTCAGTGGTATCACCCATTTATCGGTCACTGTTGTTATTATCATGTTCGAATTGACGGGTGCTCTTCGCTATATTATACCAACCATGATAGTTGTTGCTATTACCAAAAGTATTAATGATAAATGGGGCAAAGGAGGAATCGCCGACCAAATGATCAAGTTCAATGGATTGCCCCTTATTGATTCTAAAGAAGAATTCTCTTTTGGTACAACAGTGGAGAGTGCCATGACTACTGTTATTATCGCATTTCCACAGGATTCGAAGGATGAGTTTACCCTTGGAAACTTGAAGCATACGTTGGCAAACACTTCATATCGTGGATTTCCCATCATTCAATCATCTACAAACCCCGTCATCACCGGATTTGTTTCTAAATCCGATCTAGAGTATATTCTCAAGGACTATGATGGAGTGGGAGAAGATACTCCCTGTTCATTCAGTACTGATGGTAGTGGGAATTCTATCGCCATTGATTTCAAAGCAATTATAAACCAATCACCATTAACTATAAATATCGAGGTGCCATTGGAATATGTTCTTGAAATGTTTGTTAAGCTTGGACCACGGTACATATTAGTGGAAAAGGAAGGAATCCTAGTAGGGTTATTAACAAGAAAGGATATCTTGAGATACGAATATACCATTCATCATTTAAAAGCAGATTATGGTCAATACAGAAGAAGTGAACTTTTGGAAGAGAAAGTATGGGAGTTCATGAACCACATGACCAAGTCTACAAAGAAGAATTTGGGGAGGTTGTTGTTTAATAATGAGAATCGGTTTATAGGCTAGAATTATGTATAATATTTAAAATCGAATTTCAATCATCTCTCCATTTACCATGGTCCTTATAATTTCCATATAACGTTTTGTAATAACTCTTTCCGGGAATGTCCAAAGAAGAACTGACCAATTGCAATTCATTGGCTGAAAGAACATCGAAGATACTGTACACACCACGAACCAATTCATCATGGATCACATTGGCGAAATTATACTTCAAGGCCAAATAGATGTAATTGATGAGCAATATTGGGACATGCTTTCTTAATGCTCTCTTGGCCAAAGCAGACGACGAGTTCAAGGAATTGTTGAAGTGTTCTCTGGAGATGGTGGAAATAGATGGTTCACAGAGGTTTCCTAGCAATCTTGAGTATGAGGCAACAGCATCTTTGCTTGAATTTAAAGGTTGATTAGTCTTTAAAGAGAGGGGTTTGAGTAAAGCAACGAATGCATTGAGGATGATGTGATGACGGGATGATAACTTGTAACGGTGGAAAAGTAGGACATGAGACATTACCTGAGTTACCTGGACATACAAGTCGATTCTTTGAGACTCAGTGAATTGTTGGGATGATTGTTGAAGTTCCAATAATGAGCCGTATTTAGAAATCAATGTTAGTAATGACTCGATTCCATATTGATTAAACATCCAAGTCAGGTCACTCAAGCTTGATTTCAAAGTGGATAAAATCACCACGTTTGATTCGTAATCCAAAGTCTCGACATTGGAAAGTATCAACGACAAAGTTCCGTTGATCAGCTCGAGATTTTGCAGCCAATCTTCACCTTTATGAACTGATTTAATAAATGCACATAGGATTGGAACAAAGTGATTCATAGACGATGCTTCTTCGGTGGATGCAGCTGAATGGACAACGTATTTGAACATTTCCTCAAACACCACTTGATCTAACGATTTCAAATAATTGTTCAACTGGTCCTTAAGATCAATTGGTGTCGAAGTAACTAACGAATAGTATAAACTCAAGATATATAATGAGTCTTTTGATGAAAAGGTATCAGAGACCTTGGTGGTCAAGATGAAGAGGTTCTTTTTAATGTTATTAACTTCGGTGGTTTCAGACTTGAGAGAGTTTAATTTGGTTCCAATGGATTTGATAATGGAGGTAATGGGTTGGCTATCGAAAGGCTGATAGTTTTGTGCTCTGATCACATCAATAGTGATAATGTATGATTTAAGTAACCAATTGATGTGTTCATATTCAAGAGACTTAGACTTGGAACTTCCTTGTTGCAATTGGCGCTCCAAAGTAGATTGAAATTTCCACACTAAGGCTTCAATTGCTGATGATAAAGAATTCTCCTGGGTAGAAGAGTTTGTCTCAATTCCAATAGACGAAAGTATCGTCAAGGCGGCTTGTAAAGATGCAGATGTTTGACCAGTTTTAGTCGACGACAATGACTTCTTGGGTTCTGAAATTGACTTGGTAATAGTATCCAAACATCCTTTGATATACTTGGAGTGTTCCGGATCATTGGCTTGTGCGTAATGATTCAACCATATGACTTTGAAGATTTGGAATGAGAATGTTTTTGATTCAGAGGCGGAGGTATCGAAAAGAACCAAAATGCTTTCAAGTTCAAGCTCTAACTTGGACCTATTTGATGGAGATTTTAATAAATGAAGGATAGCTTTTCTTGAAGCAATGTTTGAAGTTGAATCTTTGGAACTGGTTGCAACTTCATACAAAGATTCAGTGATCAACTTCTTGACATTTCTACCGAAACATTGAATTGGTATCAATGCTATCAAGTCGATCAACTCATGATGTGATGGTAACGCTTTGTTGAGATACTCGATTAAAGTCGAAGTAAGAGACTTTTGTTCAAAGAACAACTCTCCGTTTCTTTGCAAGTATCCGGCCAATCCATTTGATTCCAACTTGGAGAATATGAACTCAACCACTTGTGACTTCTGGTCTTCTGTCAATTGAGTTTCAAGAATTAATAACCATCTCTTTAATACAAAATGCAATTCGGTTTCATCAAACTTTGTTCTCAACAAAGAAACAAACTTGGTGACAACTTGTTCTTCAATGAATAATTGGTCCAATTGGTTTTTGTCGGAGAATCCGATTTCTATTAATCTGAAGATGGTGTAGTATTGATACTTGCATTCTCCCAACTTCTTGAGAAGCTTGGTATCGATCACATCGATATCATAGTTGGATAATAAATAGTATCTCACTTCCCAGAATCGGTTGGAGTCGGTATTAAAGAATGCGCTGTTGTCGATGAATATATCTTTTAATCCAACGACTTTGGCATGAGGACAGTTTATCAAACCTTTCAAAATGGCTGTGATTAATGGTAATATAGACTTCCAATCAGCTCCCTTTTCGAACAATTCCTTGAGCAAGTTGGATAATTGACTAGGAGAGAAATCATTGATGGTTCCAGAAACCAAATCAATAAATTTGGAGTCGCTCCAGATGGCATTTAATTTAATGGAGGGAATCCATACATCCAAGAAGAAGTGGCTCAATTCCCTACCTTTCAAGTACGAGTTGAGGATACTCTTACCTATTCTGAAGAGAGTCGAAGAATCCAATTTCGTGTTGTGAGATGTTTGTTCGATAATTATTTTGGAATATTTCATGGTCAATTCGATGTCCAAATCGATCAAATGTATAATCAACTCCCAATCAATTGGGGTTGCTTTTTCGGTCTTATCATCTATCTCACTCTTGTATATCTCTTGAAAAAATTCTGTTGATAAACTCTTCCCAATTTTACTTAATACCTCTAGCAATTTCGAAGATAACCCATTGAATTTTTCAATGCTGGTTATGGTTATATATAACTCTTCGCATAACTTCATATTAGACGTGGAAAGATTGTCGACACTTAATTTGAACAACTCAGTAATTGAATTTTCGTCCAAATCGCCCAAAGAATTGGCAAGCAACTGGACAATTGCTGGTTTGAAATTGCCGATCATATCTTGATGAAATAAGCCCTGTACCAATATCTTTTCCACTACTGTTCTGGAAGTCGTGAGGTCTTTATTTGCTTTGGCGATGATTGAGAATTTTAAAAGACTGGGGGAGTCCTCTAATATGAATCTAGTGTAAGATTTCTTGGAGATACTGTAGTTCACGTTTAAATTGGGTAATTGGTATAAATCTTTGATCAAAACCGTCCATTGGTTTACTAGACTGAGATCAAACGGGGTATTTGACATTAACGATGAGTTCAATCCGTTGAAATAGCTCTCTACCAAGGTTATGGCCAGGTATTCATCTATGTCAATATAATAGTTTCCCTTGATCAACTTGACAAATTCAAACATATTGGCCCACACTGCTTGGGAATGGTTTGTTTTGACGATTTGAATGATGCAATCCACGAGTTTGACTCGTTTGAAGATCTTGTTTCTTAACTTGAGCTCGGAAGGTGAAGATGTGATTAAATTCCATACTTTGACGAACAAACTCCAGAATTCAGGCTCAAATTTCCAGCTTTTGAACACACCCAGCGAGTCGTTTAATCGATCGCATATCAATTCGAGAATAAAGAGCGTTTTGTTGGGAAGAAACGTGTCGATGGTGTTGTCCAAGATGGAGTTGGAAGTGGTGATGATTTGATCTATGGGAGCCTTTGATCGAAGGAATTTGGTTAAGGATTCCGACGAAGAGAGAGACATCGTGGATATCTAGGCAGTCTTTCGGGTCTAGTCTAGACTCTCTAGTGTTCTGGAACAGATGGTTGTTGATTAATTTATCTTCAATGTGCTCATCTTGAAAAATCAAAGATGCGAAAAATTACAGAGATGAGATAGAATACGTGAAAGACCAAATCATCGGAAAGATACCATGGTGGTTTGAGTTTGGGTGAGTAGTCTGAAGCGTAAGAGTTACTGGTACAACTACTTTTGAAACCCTTTCAATTCATACATTTATATCTACATCTACATTTACATACATTACATTCTTTCACTTCAATTTGACATTTATTTTATTATACATTCAACCTAGATCAACAAAGTCTCGATCTTGTCCTTGATACCATAGATTTGGTTCTTGATGGAAGAGGCTTCGTTGGTGGTGACAGAGGCAGCGATGACTGGTCTGGAAACTCCACAAGCTCTACCTAAAGCAGCCTTGGATGGAACAAACACATATGGAACGTTCTTGTCTTCGCACAACAATGGCAAGTGCAACAAGATCTCAATAGGCTCGGTGTCGGCGGCCATGATGATGAACTCGGAAATACCTCTGTTCAAGGTCTTGGTGGCTTCATTGGCACCTTTCTTCAATTGTCTCAAGTTTTGAGATTGTTGAACAACGTCCAAGATTTGTTGGGTCAAGGCGGAGTCGGCCAATGGGAAGGCTTTAGGGTTAGGGGCAGACATGATAAGATGGTTAGTTAAGGTTCCTTGCAAAAGTTAGCTCGCCAGTAATGGTTGATTAGAAAAGAAACAGGTGTAATCATCGTATACTTTGTATTAAAGCTAGTGAAAAAAAACCTCTCATCGCCACCTGCATATAGGCGGTTGTGTCTTTTGGGAGGGCCCTTATTTACGCGTGACTATCGGTCGTTTAGGCGCGTGCGCGCGTAAATGTCATACCTGCTTGGGTCAGTCTCCCACGCACTCGTTGAATCTCTCAGGTTGATTATCGAAAATCCAAAACTTTTCCTCAATTGCCTCCATTAATCTCGTTGTTTCACATACAAAAGTACGGTTGTTCCATCAATTCATCCCTCTAAACATCTCCGTTCGTCATGTCTGATTTATGGTACGTGTCCCCCGGTTTCAGCAAGCCAATTTGCAGCGAAAAGCCCCGGAAATTGGACCCTTGGGGTGCTCTTTCTTATCGTGATTTTATGGTGTCGGCGACCCCCGATATAACGGTTTAATTGGGAACAAAAGAACAAGAAAAATAACGTGTTCGTTGGCAATAAAGGTGGGATCTGGGGCCTTATATACTTTTTGGAGATACCAGCCGCATGGGCCTCGATTGATTGTCGATTCTGGAATTGATGGTTGATTATGGAGGGTTCCAATTTTCAGTGAGCACACCCGATAACGTGGTTTCGTAGTGAAGAGTATCATCATTTATCATCCAGCATTGACGTCATCCCATCATTCCACCAATCAATCCTTCAATTCGACGGCTGTTCATTCTTGATGTCCACCTCTTTACGTCCAATTACTGTTGATCGTCAAAACATCAATCTACCAATTCAAAGGCTACCTTCAAATACATCACCATTTCAATTCCTCATCCCGCCTTCTTGTTTTCCTTGATCTTCCCCCCCCTTGGTGTGGTCCTCCTTTTCCTAACTGCTTTGCGCATAGCTTCCCCATAACTCTAATACTAACCCTTCTAGCCCAGTTTACGCTCCATTCTTTGGTTCTATCGGTTGTGCTGCCGCTATCATCTTCACCTCCTTCGGTGCCGCCTACGGTACTGCTAAGTCTGGTGTCGGTATCTGTGCCACCTCTGTCACCAGACCAGACTTGTTGGTGAAGAACATTGTTCCTGTCATTATGGCCGGTATCATTGCTATTTACGGTTTGGTTGTGTCTGTGTTGGTTTCTGATGGTTTAAAGCAACAACAAGCCTTGTACAGTGGATTCATCCAATTGGCCGCCGGTTTGTCCGTCGGTTTGTCGGGTTTGGCTGCTGGTTTCGCCATTGGTATTGTTGGTGATGCCGGTGTCAGAGGTTCCGCCCAACAACCAAGATTATTCATCGGTATGATTTTGATTTTGATTTTCGCCGAAGTCTTGGGTTTGTACGGTTTGATTGTCGCCTTGTTATTGAACTCCAAGGCCTCAGTATATGAGTGTTAAAACAGTCGGCACCTGACTGGTTTTAGGAATAAAACAGACCAATCTGATTCACTTCTCAAAAACCATTTTCTCCCACCTTTCTGGTAGGGTTCTTGGTCTGTTTTTTTATTCGTGTCAGACTTTCTTAATCATTCAAAAGCTTTTTATGTTTGGCTCACACCGTTTGTTGAGTCTTAACCTAACCAATCCTCATATCTTTTTTTTAATTCATTATCAGAATAGAACAAAACTTCAGTGATCAATTGCAAATATTTGATGGATGAGAATACAGAAAATACCAAGGCACTTATAAAGATTGTTTCTCTAACAATTTTATTACTTGTTTTAACTATTGGTTATTATGTCCTTTTCCCGTTTGTCCGTGTGATTTACTCAATTGAACAATTTGGTACTACTGCTTCTATTTATCCATCATTTTTGGTTGATATACTTCTCTTTTGATTTGCTTATCAATTTATAAAATCTAAGTAACTAATAAATTTACTTATACATCATTAATTTGTAAGCGTTTCACTTGATATATACTTGACCAATCTTGGCCACAATTTCATTTCGAAGTTGCTTGATCAACACATCTATGGATTCAGGAATGTTTTTTCCTTGATGTTTGATCCTATTCCTCCAGTCGTACGGTTTTGTTTCTTTTTCTATGTGATTAATTGAGTATTTGTATAACGCTTCAGCTTCTTGTGAGTCATCAGAAGTACGCTGGAGTTCGTACGTGTCTATCAATTCAATAATCATGATCAAGTCCGGCAATTCGAACAGGCTCTCAGTGTTGGTTAAGAATGGTAGAATTTGGGTTAAAAGTAATGGGTAGAACTTCTTGGGCAAATGGTTAAATCTTAATAGGTGAATTAATGGAGAAAGTTGGCCCATAGGGGAAATGCTGGATGTGGATGATGAAGATGATGGAGGATGAGAAAAAGATCCGGAAGTTTTTGATTCTTCACCTAAAGATGTGAAGAATTTATAAAGTACAGCATATGGCGACAATGTTTGCCTTATGATAGGATCAACTTCGAACGATTCATCAATTTCTCCACTGACAAAATTGTTGATTAGGATATCATCCGTTGGTCTATTGTTGACCAAACTATCTTGAAAAATTAAATCCCAGACTATATGATGTATTTTTTTCAATCCGTCAGTATGACTATGTTCTTGAGATATTCCATTAGGATCATAGCTTTTCACAAACATACTCAAAGCTTCGAATAAGAGCCCATCATCCAACGACTTTAAACCATACGTATAGTACAATTCCCTTGAAGTGGATATCAAGTTCAACTTGCCACAAATGGTTAGTAACCATTCCAAGTCATCATTTGTCTTGCATTGGTACTTTGGGAGGAATGATGATACCACTTTCTTTGAATTCAAATGCGATGCTCTGGAAATAGAAATATCTTCGTTGAGAAGTAAACCGATTCCAATGGGTACTAAAGTGTGGATGTTTAAACTTTCATAGGCTTGTATGGTCAAGAAGTATTCCGAAATGGTTCTCTTATCAATAATATCTTGAAAGTTGGAAGATACTGCAGTAATATTGTAATAATTTTTGAGAAGTCCTTTCAATTCTAATAGCTTGGATACAACACTTGCAGTGAAGGGATCAAGTTGATGTAAGTATTCTAATAATTTGAGGAAATTTTCTTCCAAGATATTAATGAATTGTGACTCAATGATTCTATTCGGGTCATCTTCTGAGTCTTCTATTTCTCCGTTGATTGGTGGTTTTTCGTCCATCGCCAATTTGTAGTATTCACCATATAAATCAGGATCATCTCTGATTTGAAATAATGCTAAACAAACATATACTTCATACCATTCGTCGCAGTAGTTGGATATAGTCTTGGGCAAACCCGTAATGATACATGCCAAATCAAAAATTTGTCTGGCGATTGTTTGATGTTTCGGATCAGATGAATTTGGTTTTCTCTTACTTAAAAGATCTCTGAATTCACAGGCCTTTAATTTCCACTGGTCGAAGTGTCCTTTGAGGGAGAAAGCTGTATAGTTGGAGATTAACTCGTAGAAGTCATTTATGATCGAATAGAGCTCTTCGTCCGTATCTTTCAAGTCGTCGTATTTGGACCCTTTCAAGACCTCTTCTGCCTGTATAAAGAGGCCCCTGGTCAAAAGTTGACTTACGAGCTTGTCCCAGAACAATGGATGAAGGTACGGGGTCGGGGTTTCTATCATGACCGACGAAATCAAATCGTCGCTGGGCTTGTAATCGTAGGTATTGATCCATTTGACCAACTGTTCGGGTCTGTTGTTTATTTGACCATAGAACCAGTTGGACTTCAAGCATTCCAAAATCACCACTAACGTCTGATATTGGTCCTTTTTGGGGTCGGTTTCATCCAATTGGGGCAACACTTGAGCAAGAAACAGATTTAAGTTCTCCATCACTTTTTCAAAGGAAACATTGAGAACTTGGTCAATTTTACCCGAACTTACGGCCTGGTTCTCGTTAAAAATGCCTATAGGGTCATCTTGAGGCTGCTCCAACTCGATTCGGGTGATTTTTTGATCGCTCAATGATTCCACCACCTTGTAAAGGGAGTTAATATACTTTGAGTACTGAGTCGAGTATGGGTCATCGTGATCTAGGGTGGACGCTTTGTACTGTTCCGCGTCGAATTGAAACTCCAATTGCGCGTCGGATTTCAACCACTGCTGGAGAGTGATGTAGGTCTTTGGATTGGTGAAGAAGTCCAGCTGGTACGCCGTTTGCGCTTTTGTTTCTTTGTTGGTCGAAGACGAAGATGTCTCGGAAATTCCTTCTGTTTCCGACGACGACGTGATGTCGCCGTCGTCGGGAAGCTCCAACATCTCAATGTCGTCGAACTTGTCTCGCAAGGTGTCTGACATTGTGGGGTCTGGCTGGCGTTTGAAGATGTTGTGGTTGGAGTTGGTTGGAGTTGGAGGTCAATTGTTTTGTCTTCCCATAGTTATGTTTGAAAATGTCGCATCAAAAATTGTCACAAATAATGTCGCATAAAGTGTATAGAGGCTACATAGTGAGAGAGAACTGATGGTGAATATAAACTTATATAGTCAGTATTAAAGTGAATGTAGGTGCATATGAATAGGTTTCGTTTTTCAGATACAAATGCTACGGTTTCAAGAAATACGCTGCAGTTTGAGCGTACTTTTTCTGACAATGTCTGGTTTTTTGCACCCTATCTCAACACTTTATCTCCACCTTGTCACTCATAACTTACTTTCCATGAGCTGCTCCCCGCATGAACAAGTCTTTGCAACAATTCGCGGTTCTGGATGGAAACCACCACCTTATCATGAATCCCCCTCTCCCCCTTCTTTCCTGTCTTCTTTCGCTTCCCAGCCAGCGCCATCTCTTCATGATAGAGTCTTGCCAAAAACAGTTCAAACACTCTCTGGTCGACTATTCCGTAATGGTCCTCTCTCCGGTACCTCCCACTGGAGTCAGGTCCTTTCTTCCAGTCCAATTGCTGATGTTCCTTTTCTCCAACCAATTCTTCAAAACATTTGCTTAATATGTCTCTATCCTTGCCTGTCATACGGCTTACCTTGTAGAGGGCTCCACTGACAGTACCAATGATTGCAACTGGATCAAGGTAAATATCACCCAAGTCCTTTTCATGACTTTCTCCAATGGCACGAATGGTATTTACCTGTTCGCCTATATTGAATCCGCCAATTTGAATAGGATAAGTTGTACGCCACCACTCATTACTTTGATCAGTTGCAACATACTTTACAAGCAAGGAAACATTGCCTAGTACATCACCACCAATAAGCACTTCGGGAGCTCGACGCGATTCGGACTTCTCGAACTTTGCTTCCACTCTTGAGGTAGCATCCACTGTAGTCATAAGTTCATGTTGTTGCTTCATAGGCACCTTTTCAATACTACTGATATCGAATAATCCATCCCGTACATCGACAGCATATGAAGTCCGATCGGTATGCGCTTGGGCAACCGAGAACACGGGAGTTGCTTGAGCCCTAAAGTTCGACATCTTCCAAGTATCCTGGTCGTGATTATACTTCATACCACAATTGATACTCCCAACAATATTTATAAGAGTTGACCTACTGGCGATGGAATGTGCTTTGAAATCTTCAGACCAATAGCCATCCAAGCCGGTACATTCCGATCTCAATTTGATCTTGTTGTCCCTGTCAATTTCAAACGCTTGGACTGGATAGCGACCATTGGTCAAAGCAAAAAATAATGGAAAATCAACACTTTCATCGGTCGAAAAACATATATCAACCACCTCCACTGGGTCATTCTTGGGGTACAGAAACACGTCCACCACCTTCAAAGTATCGTTGTTGATAAGATCTAGATACGAATATTTTTGGATCTGCTGGTAATCATCCAATTTGGTTTCTTGTCTGAGAACGATGGACATATTGGTATCTGGAAACTCAATTGCCTTGATAATTATACTGGGAGACCTATAAGCATTTTGGCTCAACGTAGCATTTTGCAAACTTAAAGGGTTCGAGATAGGAGCCAAATTATAGAGGGTCAAGCTCTGTGTTTTCAGAAGCACCACAAGTCTTTGGTGATCGATGAACTTGATATCGTTAATTTCGTTCACCTGTTTGTTGTTGGTCAACCTGAACGGGACAAAATGGTCAATGATAAGATCATATGTCATGCCGTAAATATTGTTTATGCCCCATAATACAACTTTATTCGCTCCGGGGCTAATTATTACCCCCACAATATCAGGTAGCTTAATTTTAGCTTCTGAAACTTTTTCAGCCAATAGGGACACATCCTTCAAAATCAATTTCAACTCGTATACTTCAGGCGACCCTGGTATGGTGCCTATCACAAATAAGTTGCCTTTATCTGAGATATAAAGTGCTGGTTTGGAATAGAGGTTTTCGATTGGTGGTAGGGTGTACTCACTAAATTCTCCATTCATCAATTTGATCAATGCGCTGGTGGAATCCGCAAGAGTTAGCCAGATATATATGGAATTGTGGTGTGTCACTGTCGTAATAGATACAGTTTCAGGCACTTTGACTTTGTTCAAGACAGTCTCTCCACTATGGGCGGTCAAACAGTTTTCGGCGTCGATATATACAAGGAGATCTTTGTTGATGATCTTGCCCAACTTGACAGACTCGACAGTTAAGAAATCGTTATCAATAATTATTCCATCTATAGTCAATATGATATTTCTCTTTGGTGATAATTCGTAAGAGTCGATAATTTTTGGTTCGTTGGTAGGTATTTGACTTATTAAGTCCAACGGCTCATTTTGAAACACCTTCAGAGGCCTCATTTTTGAATTCTTGATTTCTAAACACTTGAGATCTCGAATACCATTCTCTAAAACCAAATGGTTGGAGTTTTGAATAGCTTGAACACTTGAAAGCGGCACTTCCATTTGGTAAGAACATATTGGTTCCAAAGCGAGTAGTTTGTAAGTGTGCCTTAGGTATTCTCCAGAGTTGTACCCTCCTTGGCAGACGTATAATTGAGATATGTCAATGTCTTTCTGTTCCAAAATACTCAATATAGGTGGGGATGACTCTATGTACGATTCAATGTGTATATGGGAATGGTTGGGGAGTATTTGAAATAGCACCGATCTGGAATAACGTGAAACCTGGAAGAAATAGTTTTCACTAATATGAAATAAACCACCAGCCAATGGAATAGTGGATTGTCCCAATTGAAAGATATCCAACCGACGTAACACCAACAACTTTTCCTCGGGGTTTGTTTGGATATAAATCATGTAGGACATTCCCGTGCTCGACACCACCAAGATCCTCAGCTGGTCGATGACTGTGTGGGAAACAAACGTTTCGCTCAATAAGTGGGGATACTTCGAAATATCCTGGGTAATGACATTATCATCGGTATTTATCGAAAGTGAATTTGCAGCCAGGTTATCTAGAGCTAGAGTTTTGCGTGGGTCTCCAAAATAAAAGAGATACGAGCCTGTTAAAGCCAAGATCCCTCCACATTTCGTGGCAATGATATTGGATGGAGGAGTATTAAACTCTGCAAATTGATTTGCCAAGGTTATATCTCGGGCCAACACATCCACTTTGTAGTACCGTAAAGAGTGGTTGAAGTTGAAGTCTCGGTAAAGTATGGCAATATACCTGGGATCTTGTAAGGTTATTAGTTTCAGCACCACGAGCGAACCTATGGATATGGTCTTGACGGTCCAATTGTTCAGCGTATCATTATCACGTAAGGGAGTACTAGTATTGCGTTTTCTTTTGCCCTGGAATCGCGGCAACTCGCTACGCTTGTAGAGAAGATGTATATGACCTTGGAAACAGTGGAGAATGATATACAGGGTTGTTGGAGCTGTATTCACGGCAAAAAGAGGATATGTATCGATGGCTTGTTGGTGGCCCTTTGGGTCCAATTTGATGATTTCAGTCCGCAAAAAAGAGCCGTTTTCTTGGGGCTCGATCAAGGAGATGGTATTCAAGTTATCGAACGTCACCACCATGTTCTTGCCCTCAGAACATATGCCAGCAATGGCGGTGACTGGAGTTTGGGTGTAAATACGAAACTTTTCGGTGGGTCCGACCAATTGGCCGGTCCCGTTGTCGGAGATTTCCATAAACGAAAGATGACTGGCTCTTACCAATACTACGTACGCTTTGTCTCCAAACTTGGCGTACGTGGCATGGCTGCAACCGGTTCCTTCTTTGATCTGGTTGATGTAGAAAGTGTAGTCAGCGTCATCGTGCTTGAGTTCGAATCCGGGTGCTTCTTGTTGGGCCAGGGTGGTTTGAGACATGCCACAAGCCAGGATATGTGACGTAGAATGGTTTGGTTTGGGGAAGAGTCTGGTTGATTTGGTGAATCTTGTGGGGCGCTACCAGAAATGTAATGAGAAGAGCGATTACGCGCGCTACCAGATGAGAAGAGAGGATCAGTACAAAAGGTGCGCTACCAAAGAGGGAGCTACCAAAGAGAATAGTAAACCCAATAATGGGTTGAAAAAACAAACAAGTACTCTAAACAGTACTCCAGGCAGAATTAAGCCAAATTCCACTCTTTGACATTATTCGGTTCCTTCAATTTCTTCTCTACTTTTATTCTTTACTTTTTCTTTGCTTCCTTTGCTTTTAACTACTACTTTGCAATAATTGCAAGATGTACCCGTCACTTTGATCACTTTTCCACCTTTTCGTCCCGTTTTTTCACACAAACAACTCAGAAACCCATTCCAAACAAGATGGTGTTTTCAAGTATCCAGAATTCCCTCCGTGTCCAGCTCTGGACCCACCCCCTCTCCCTCCCCCGCTCTATTGTAGTGTTGATAAAATTCACAAATTCGCGACTTACCAATCCACACGTAAACACTCCAAAACACTAACAAAATCAAGAATTGGCACCCCACCACAACCGCCGCCACCGACTGCAAACAAAGCTCAAATGGATGCAAAAACACACTAGAGTCAATTGAGTACACGAATCCGTTTTTTGCAGCCATTGGTCAGCGATCAAACGACCCCCCGCCCCCGCCAAAGCGCCCAGTGGTTGCCTTCTCCCCTATTTGACCCAGCCACCTTTCGCAGCCCCCTTTGGTCGTGTGCCTCTTCCTTTGAACCCATCGAAGTGTTGGATACCACTGGAGTCAACCTCCCAATTGAGCACCCCCACCCAACCAAATGCATCTTGGTACTCTCAAGAGCATGGTGCCGTCCAAGCCCAAAGCTCAGGTTCAAGAACGGGCCAAAACGACCGGTTCTAGCCCTATTAAACAACATGGAACCATCAAAGCCAAAGCAATCCTGATTGGAACCGGGTCCAACCAGTTGAAGCCTCCGCTGTTGAACCCCGGTTCGAGCCCGCTGACTCCCAGGGCAGAGATTAGTCTCTCAAGAACTCCTCCATCCAATTCGTCTTTCAACAGTGCCAGTGGCTCCAATTCTGGTTCCTCTGGCTCCAATTCTGGTTCCTCTGGCTCCAATTCTGGCTCACAGTCCTCAGATTCCACTGTTGTTAGCTCGTGCTACTGCTGTGGAACCCTACTCACGTACCCCAGCAAGGCCAAGAAGTTTCGATGTTCAGTGTGCAATACCACCAACGTCCTCGAACCGCCAACCAATGATCCAAAACACGAGATCCCCCATTTGATCTCGTACCGCTACGTCCGCAAATTGGTGGACCAATGCTTATCACAAGCCACAAACTCAGAGCTAACCACCCACCAGGTGTTTGAACCCGTCTCCTCGTATTTATACCACGCTTTCAAATCGTACTATTGTTTGAACGAATCATTCAAGATCAAGAAATCGAGTAAACGCTTGCATTATTCCACCTCGAATGTGGACCGCCAACAAATCAGAGATTCGTTCAATTTACTCGTACAATTGCCCACCAAGAGACCATTATACAACGCCTTACTCGGTGCTTCGGAACTCTCAAAAAGAATCTACGTATCCAAAGACGATCCCCGTTCATTCATCTGGATAGTCATTCTATTGGAAATCCCCTTCTTATCGCGAGCACTCACCTTCAACGAACACTCTCGTAAAGCGATGGTCGATGTACCTGAAATCAGAGGTTTATGCTACGATATACTAAAGAGATGTGTAGGGATATTGGCCCATGTGAACTCGGTCAAGTCCGAAAACTACTTTGCTTCCTGGTACTCGAAATTATCACCTGATGAATTCACTAGCAAGATCGATTTGTTCAACCTTTACATCACATTCCATCTCCGGAAATATTTCTACATTGCCAACAACCCTCAGTTTGTACGCTCCAGATCTATAGGCTCGTCTATTACCGGCCATACTCTGAGTTCTCGTTTAAATACTGAAAATTTTCCGCCTACAAATACAAACCTCCGGTCACACTCAGCTACTGATCATCCCAGTGATTCGGAGTACACAGATAATTGGACTCTCAAACAAGAGTTGGAAGAACTGAATAACGGCAACTCCTTGCCGATCCCCTCAAACCAATTGGCTCGGTCAAAGTCATCCAAGAAAAAGCAAGATTCTAAAATCAAGCTTCATCAATATGGCAACGATTGGCATGTCAAGACAGCAGCAATAGTAATGCTGTTATTTATCAGAGCAAATTCTATCAGAGACTATAGGGTACCTATAAGTAGTTTCTATAATAGCTTGGTTGATTATGTCAATGTCAGGATGGATTTTGATTCATGGCAGACCAAGAAGAAGGCCAAAGATAAGTCTATCGGAAATGACGATCAGCCTGGAATCCAGACAATCTTGGACTATATACATGGAAACAAATTATCAGAAAGCGCATCTTATTACTTATGCCAGTATCCATTTTTGATTACATTGGGGGCTAAGATCTCTATTTTAGAGTACGAAGCTAGAAGACAGATGGAAAGAAAAGCAGAGGAAGCATTTATTAACTCTTTGGACAAAAGGGTTGCACTTGATATTTATTTCAGAGTAAGAGTTCGCCGGGAAAATATAGTTCAGGATTCCTTACATTGCATTAAGCTGAACCCCAACAACTTGAAGAAAAGCTTGAAAGTTCAATTCATCAATGAGCCCGGTGTGGATGCTGGTGGATTGAGAAAGGAATGGTTCTCATTGCTTACGAAGGAGATATTCAATCCTCAAACAGGGATGCTTTACAATATTGAAGACTCCAACTACTTATGGTTCAATATCGAACCTATCGAGAATTTTGAGATGTATTACTTGTTTGGAGCAATTTTGGGATTGGCTATTTACAACTCCACCATTTTGGACTTGAAGTTCCCCTCGGCAATCTATAAGGTATTGTTGGGCCAACCTGTGGGTATTGGAGAGTATAAGCAGCTTTTCCCAGTATCCTTCAAGAATTTGATTGGAATCAAAGGGTATGATCAAGAAACCTTGGATGTGCTCGACTTGACTTTCGAAGTCTCGTATAAGGATTTGTTCGGGAGAACACATACTAAAGATTTAATCCCCAATGGAAAGAATACCCAGGTGGGCGTCGACAACAGAGACATGTACATTGAGAAATATTGCAGCTTCTTTTTGAAGGATGGAATCAAAACCCAATTGACTGCATTTTCCAATGGGTTCTCCAAGGTGGTGGGAGGTAATGCTCTTTCGTTGTTTCTGGCGGAAGAGATCCAACTACTAATATGTGGTAGTGAAGACAGCGAAATCGATACCGATATCTTGAAATCGGTCACCAAGTACGTGGGGTGGTCTGGTGGACGAGAAGAAGCTGTGGAAACGTCAATAGTTACTTGGTTCTGGGAGTATTTCGATGATTTGGACCTCCAACAACGCAAAAAGTTTTTGGTTTTTGTGACAGGCTCCGATAGGGTTCCGGCCACAGGAATCCAGAATATGAACCTCAAAATAAGCCTTCTGGGACGGGACACAGCGCGGTTCCCGGTGGCACACACTTGCTTCAATGAATTGGCATTGTATGATTATAGCACCAAGGAGAAATTGGTGAGTAAACTCTCACGGGCTGTCAATGAGAGTGCTGGGTTTGGGATTAAGTAATACAACGGATAAAAGGTATTTAAGGGAATGAAAAGTGTTAAACAAAGAGTACAAGGAAAGTTAATGTAAGGTATAGTAAGAAGTAAGGAGGTTGCAAAATTGTTGGTTCCTGCATGTGGGGAATACAACAGCAATCCTTTATAGTGAGTCGCACGCTCACGTGCGCGCGCTCACGTGCATCAGGTTTAACCAATCACCAACTCGGAAAAAACCATTAGAACCACGCCTGTACACGAACAAATCACACTAGCATTTCAAACATAAAATTTTCAGTATTGGGCCTTCCAACAACACCACGTCCAAACATAGAAACAGCAGACCATCACGATGTCATCCCTTGCATTCAGATCGTTGAGAAATGGTTTAGGTTTAAGAGGTAAGTTTTTGCGTTTCAAACGGTCAAAAGTACAGTGATTTAGCATCCATTGAGTGAGAAAGGGCAGCCACCTGACCCTGGTATTCAAGGCCTCGAAAAGACACCCAAACAATAGGAAAGGAAGCACGAAAGTGGTGAATTCGAGTTCTAGGATATCAAAAGTAGGGGTGTTCTCGAAATTGGAGCCTGAAAGACGCCTTGAGTGATAAAACGTCTAGTCTATCAGTAACAGCACCTTGAATGAACCAAGAGAAAGTGGTCAATTCAAGGCAACCCCATACCAATACCATGTCACGATGTTCAATCGTATGGTTATTGTGACGTGCCTTTACTTTTCGGCTTTCAATAATCACTATTGGCCATCTTGTACCCAACCAATACTAACAAATTATAGGTTCTGTTAGAACTTTATCTTCCACCACCAGTTCTTTATCCAACTACCAACACCCAGACTTCTCGTCGTACTTGAACAAGAGATCTGAAGACAAAAACAGAAACATTGCCTACTTCGTTGTTGGTACTTTCGGTTTAGTTTCCGCTGCCGGTGCCAAGTCTACCGTTGAAGCCTTCCTTTCATCTGTGGCTGCTTCTGCCGATGTGTTGGCCATGGCTAAGGTCGAAGTCAAATTGGGTGCTATCCCAGAAGGAAAGAACGTTATTGTCAAATGGCAAGGTAAGCCCGTTTTCATCAGACACAGAACTCAAGATGAAATCGATGAAGCCAACCAAGTGGATATTTCTAAATTAAGAGACCCTCAAAACGATGACGACCGTGTCAAGAAACCAGAATGGTTGATCATGTTGGGTATTTGTACTCATTTGGGTTGTGTCCCTATCGGAGAAGCCGGTGATTTCGGTGGTTGGTTCTGTCCATGTCACGGTTCCCATTACGATATCTCAGGTAGAATCAGAAGAGGTCCAGCCCCATTAAACTTGGAAATCCCAGCTTATGATTTCACTGATGACGAAACTTTGATGGTTGGTTAAATGAACTAACAATTTGCATCTCATCTAAATATTCTTCGTGTCATCTTGAATATTCCTTACACCACCTGACCATCTCATTATGTGAACAAAAATGCAACCAGTCTCATCCCATGTATAAAATAGTTCAATCATCATTATAATCTGAAAACCTCCTTGAAGTCTCAAGACTTCGCAATATCTTTTATTTATGTGCTCTCATATAGATTGATATATATATTTCGTTAAGTAAAAGATGTAGTTTCAAGAGTAAAATCTAGCTATTAATACTTTCTGTTCAAGAGTTTGGTCGTTCTCTTGATCTTTCATTTGTAATGAAATATTTCATTACAACCCAGGGTTTTTTTCCAAACAAAGTTGCAAATCATCTGGAATCACTCTCCAAAAATCAGTGGACCAGTCAGCCTTGATTTTTTCAATATCGATATTGGTACAGTATGACGTCAATTCCTTTCTTCCAAACAGTTTATGGAAGTCTTGTAACAGCTGGTAGAGCTCATCTCCTACTCTACCTCTGGGAATGTTTTTAGGGTTGTAATCTCGAACATAATGGATTCTGAAGAAAACACTCCAATGGATTGAACTATGACATGGAATCGATCTGCTTCTACCTAAGTTGGGGGAGAACACTTTTCTCCATTCTCCGTTCTTATCTTCAATCTTGTAACCGAATGGCACCAATTCCATCAACCACCATACTAATGTTGAACATAAGGAGCTATTACCTCTTGATCTAAATCTATGGATTGGATTGATGGGTAAAGTGTATTCGTGGGTATTTGGATCGATCAATCGTTCATCTGAATCCACAGAGTAAGGTGTAGGAGGTCTCCAGGTGTGTTTGGATGACTGTAGAATTGACATGTCATCGTCGTTCTCTTCAAGGAAGGTTCTTCTCTTGTGGGATACTTTTGGAATCGTTGTTGGATTTCCAATAGCTAAGTTGTCATGGTTATATGATAAAAGACTTGCAATCAGGGAATACTTTTCACTAAATTCATGAATAGATCCGGGTTTGAATTGGACACCAAAGCTGATGGCTTGCAGTAGCATCCATCTTAATGAGATGTTGGATAAAACCTGTCCTTCAGGGTCAAATGGCCAGCCACCTCCCACATCCCCATGATCTCCAGGGAAATATCTCTCAACAATATCGTTGGAAGGAGCACAGGCTTTTCTTACTGGTTTGGTCTTTTTCAAAAGAGTTTCGTATAGCTTTCTGAGATTAGCGAAGGAAGAGTGGTCTTGTTCTGATTCTGATTGAACGGAAGATGACTCGGCTAGGGGACTTAGGGTCTCGTCGTTGGGAGTGTTGGTGGGAACTTTGGTGTCCATTCCAAAGATTTGATGCTGCTCAAACGTAACCTGTTTGAACTTGCTTCGTCTTTCATCCAAACTCACTGCATGTCTTACGTGTTCCACCATTGAGCTCCGGACAGAGAAAGGAAACAATCGGTCTCTTAACATCCCAATAGAGTTGACTGAATCCCATAATCCCATGAAGTGGATCTCTACCTTCTTTCTGGAGAACGTACGCTTGAACTCCTCGCTCAAAGAGACACTAGCATCTTGGTTGGAAGGCTGACCTGAGAGTTCCCAGTTACTGTAGAGCTCCCAGGCATTTTCACTCATGTATTCCAAGCCATTACTCAAAAGCCCCACGTTATCGATCATTCCTGCTATGATTCTAGCAGTGAAACTGCCACGACTAGATTATTAGTACTAATGCTGATAGCGCCCATTTAGTAGATACTTACCTGAATCCAAAGAGATAGATCTTATCTCCCTTGTTATAGAACCGAACTAGAAACCGATAGGCTGCAATAACATGCTGCTCTAGAGTGTAGGCGAACATGGCATCCATGGACCGTGAAAAGTGTTGGAGTTTCGTGGTAGCAAAATCACTCTTGTACTTGGCGTGGGGATCCACCTGGAAATCGGACCCGATTCCCGGCTGATAGTAGCACAACTGGTTGGGGGAGTCCTTGTCGAGCATGCCAAACATCTTGAGCACGTTGGTGAAGGGCAGAGGTCCAAACTGGCACTCTGTTCCATCCAAACAAATGATGATGTTTTTCTGATTGGTTCCTGTGATTATACTGGGCTGCACCATATCCCCAAAGAACTTTCTTCCCTTGAAGTGAACAGTGGCAGAAGCGGGGTCTGGCCAGTGGGTACCCAGGCGTTTTCTCTGTGCTGAAGAGCTCATTGTGGTGGGTTCTTGTAAAGAAGAGTGTGGTTTATTTTAACGCCAACCTTTGATTTGAAATTGATCAATGGCTGCAAAATTGGTGCGGCTTAGTATAACGAGTGATGTTGAGAAATCTTTCATCCCTTTTCTACACCTTAATTCTATTGACTCTTCCTACTCCTATACTTTAACCCTGTTCTATCTACACTTCTCTTTCTTCTAAAAAACCTCTATTAAACCAATCCCTATATAATATATACATGTAAATACCGAAATGAAAATTGCACCCAAAGAACGGTTGGTTGCAATACCTAGATGCTGAAGACTTCGATCTTGGCACTGGCCTTGTTGGTGGCAGTGACAACACAGTATGAAGCACCTTGCAGCTTTCCGGAATCAGGACCTTCAACACCGTTGTACCCGGTCTTGGATGGGTCGATTTCACACTTTAAACCGTTGCATTGACTTTCGTCATCACAAGTGATTCTGATACCAAAGTCAGGCAACTTGTTGTTGAAGTCGTCGAGGTACTTGGGGTTCCACGCGATCTTGACAAAGGTGTTGCCGTCTTTGTCGGTATTGGCTCCAGCAACAAAGGGAGTCCAGTTACCCTGAGCCTTGTCCAGAGAACCCCAGACACAGGCATCAGAGGCAGCGATACCTGGAGAGTTGACGTAGAAGTGAGACGAAGAGCCGGCCCAGTAGTCTGGACCAGGAACGGCGATGGTGGAATCGTCGTTGGCAGTAATGGTGGTAGGAATCAACATAGCTTCGTTACCAGGCAACACAGTTTGACAGAAAGCGACATCACTTGAAGCCTGGTTCACCACCTTGACGGTACCTTCACCGTCTTGACAGTAGTCTCTGTCAGAGTAAGGCTTGGAAACAGTACCGTCGTCATTACAGTACAACCCCCCGTTTTGAGACTTGGGGTAGGTGTAGGAAGTGGCGCTAGGATCCCATTGAGCCATCAACTTACCTGGAGGACAGGCGTAAGGACAGTACATACCAGCAGTGCACTTTTGGTCTGGAGACATGGCCCATCCGGCGTTGGAGGACCCTGGAGTCACGGAGACAAGACCTTTGTCTGTAGGGAAGGAACAAGTTCCTGAGTCTCTTTTGGAGACCGCCAAAGGAGCGGCGGAGGCAGTGGAAAGAATGGATGCAACAAGGGCGATGTTGGAAAACAACATGATTCAGTAGTAGTGGTAGTGAAAGGAGTGGTGTAAGGAGTGGGGTGCTAAGTTAAAGCTAGTAAGGAAAGAACGGGACTGAATCAAAGGAATGAATGAATGTAGTGCCAAAAGGACTCAGGTTGAAAGGAATGTAGATGTTCGTTGTCAGTCGAATAAAGCCCTAATTGTTGGTGATATTGGTCCACCTTTATACCATTTTGAATGTGGACCAGAATTCAATTTGCGATCGCCTTCGCCTTTGCATTTACACTTGCATTTGATCTAGGATCTGGCGGTCCCTGCGGTTGCAAGACCCCAATGGTCTAGAATTGAATAATTGCAAAATTAATTAGGTGCCTCTGCCGTTGAAAAATTTATCGGTTCGCAACCATCTTATAATGCCCCCACTTAACAAAAGGAGATACACTAATTGCATTATATGCACCGGCAACAAAGCCTATGGGTGCATGTCTGGGCCATATGCATGAATCCTTACGGCAGTAAGGTAGGCTCTGGCTTTGGCTCTTGCTTTGGCTGGGGAAAAAGAAAAGTGGATCATTATTTCCTATTGCGGACGTAATAGTGGTTGCATTCCATCTCTGGATTAATGTAGTGCTTGACACAACGGGGCGGAAAAGTCGGTTTTGGCATGTGTCGTGAGCGATGGGCGGTAGCGATAGTTTATTTGTGCCACGGGAACCGCCGAAAGTACTGGAGGTTGGAAATGTTTAGAGTGAAAAATCTACAAGAGATGAGGTGAAAAATTTGAAAAATTTAACAGAAAGATTTCAAGATTTCAAAAATCACACTCTCCTCTGGCCACTTTCTTGCCCCATCTCTTCTCGTTCTCGTTGCAATCCGTCCTCTCGGCTATAACCCAAACCTGCTTCAACTCACTCCTGGTCGCATCGCTACCTTAGGCTTGGACCCGGTTCCGGATCCAGTGAAAAATTTTCATTTTTGTGGATGCAAAACCAAACTCCACCGACGTTCCTTATTGGTATCCGTTCTAGATTCGGTTGCCTGTACTTACAAGAGCTGTGTTGGGATACAGGTCGTGTGGATGGTTACAGTTGTCGCCGAAAGTCTAGACTTTTGGTCCATACGTACGCTCTAGGGGATTATTTTATGTATACTGTAAGGCCAACCAACCGCTCGTAATTGCCATGGTGGACGGCCCCAACCTCTAACCAAGCAACTTTGCCCTCGAGCCAACCAACGACATGCATCGGTAAGCAAGTTGGCGGAGATAGTTATTAGCAGTATAATACCTGGCTCTTTCAATTTGCTCTTCATTTGTTCAATTTGCTGTATTAATTTTAATTTTGCAGTTTGAATTTTGCTCTTTGCTCTTGTGGTTGCTTTCACCTATGAAAACCATCGGTGGCAATTCTTCATCGGACTCCTTTGATTTGGAGCATCTAAACAATTTGTACGCCAAATTTTCATTCATTAGGGTGAAAAATTATCCAAAAGGCTCATAAGGCTGATGAGGCACAAATCCTTGTAATTTGATGTGATTTTTTTACATTTTCTCGTTTAATTTCTACACTCTAAATATGCTTGGCTTTTCCAACCCCTTAGCTGATCGTAGTGTAATAAAATTTTATAATATTTTATATTATGTGATGGCTATACCGAACGTGATCGTGAACGTGATCAACATCAAGGAGCGTGACTTTGATCACGTTTCTCTCGGGGTGGATTCGCGTGATTTGCGCGTGACATATATTTAACCCAATTTAACCAAAATAACATTTATCAAACACTTTTGAAATCACCTTAAATCACCCCCAATTCCACCATTTTCAAATCCAATGAGCGGTTCGATCGTCAGAGCACTCAATTGGGACGAGGGCTACGAACAGCAGTTTTTTGCAGTCAATCCCATTGGAGACGAGGTCCTTTTGTACCAAACCAATCATCAAGATCCAGGCATAGAATCCAATGAATTGATCAAAATCTCCAGCCGGTCCGGGTTCGAGAACATCCAGTGCTCGTCATACTCCGCGGTTGCCAAGGGGATTGCAGGAGTGGGCTCCATCAACGGGAACATCTCCATCTTTGATATAAACTCCAATACCTCGTCGATATTGAAGCTCAGACCCAAACAAAGTCGACCTTGTAATTCCATTTCTTTCAACAACAAGAACCTCGTGGCCGCAGGGTTTGATAAGGGTCGTCAGGACAACTCGTTGCAGATCTGGAACATCGAGCATTATTCCCGAAAGAGTACCAATGACCATATTAAACGGCCCATCAATACTTATGTCCCCAACGAGGCCATTCTTTCCACCATCTTCTTTCCAGAGCATGAGAGCAATTTGGTATGTGGATCATACAAATTCTTGCGGGAAATCGACTTGCGGCTGGACCAGCCGGTTTTCCAAATGGCGTCAAAATACACTTTGGGGTTGACCGTGGACCATTTCCAAAATCACCTATTCCAGTCTTTCAGTGAAGATGGCTCATTGGCGGTATGGGACCGCCGGAAATTGACCACCAACCAGCTTTCGAAGACAAAGGGCTCGTTGCCAGGTTCCAACGTGATTTCGGAATCGCCAGTTCTCCAATTCAATAAGTTGTTGAGTGATACGTCCTCGCGAAAGAACCAGAACCCATGTGTTCGTTACTCCACCATAAGACGCGGTGAGTTCTCTGCTGTATTTAATGGAGATTTGATTAGAAGATGGCATACTGGTGTAGTACCAGCTACTTCAGATGAATCTGATGTTGCTAGTGTGATGGGTAAAACAAAAAGTACGAAAGAACCATTGAAGGATCCGTCTGTGCTTCAGAGCTTAAAACAACAAGCGGCCCAGCTCTATAAGCAGAATGAAGAATCACTCTTTGTATCTTTGGTGCTTGATGTTAAAACTGACTACGAAAGAGTGGTGTCGTTCGACTATGCTCCAGACATTGCCTCCAGCACCTCTACGAACTTTGTCTGTATGCGGCAGTCCGGTTCAGTATTCAAAATGCCAGTGACTGAGTGTATTGAATCATTGGATTTCAATTCTTACAACGAATTCACAATAACGGGTCCAGAGGGTACGGTCTCGAAGTTCGTTAATGAGGCAGATACATTTCCAAATCAGGAGAATGGGATCCGCCATGCAAGTACCAACGGCAAAGATGTACCATTGAATGGTAATCTCTCCAAGAACTCCATCACCAGAATAAGAGACATGACCATTAGTGGGGATATGAGAAAGTATAGCCAGGCAGGATCTTCGGAAGATATCGACTCTTTGATTGACGAAGAAAGCTTGGTTGCAACTTATGGCAAGGAAGTAATGAAAGACTATAATGACGATTATGAAGAGGATTTCATTCCCTTGAATAAGTACCTCGATCCACACGATGTGATGGCCAATGATATATGTTCCAGTATTAGAAAAAGAGCACAACTGGGTTACGGAGTCGATTGTGACAATAATATTCGGGTATTGGAGAATTTGGACTACATAGACAACCAGATGTTCTTGAGAAATACATGGAAATGGCTAAGTCTTGCAAAGAAATCGTTGGATAAAGGAACGATGATATCAAAGGGAATAGATTTGGGATATCAGGGAGTGTTGGGAATATGGAAAGGTATTGAAGAGTTGGAAGGTCAGAATAGGTCAACTACAGGTTCAAAGGAATCAGAACCGTTGACTGACAATTGGTTTTCATTCGCTGTGAAATCTATTGTTTCATCCAAAGGTACCAAAACTGCAGGTATCACTATCCCCAGTGATAGTGAACGTAAAGCCCAAAGAAAACTTTGTTTAATTGTGTCTGGATGGTATTTGACCGATGCTGAGTTTGAAGAGAAATTAAACATCTTGATTTCGTTGGGATACACGGAAAAGGCAGCTGGTTGGGCGGTCTTCCACGGTGATGTACCGAAAGCGATCGAAATTTTGGCCAATGCTAAGAAAGAAAGATTGCGAATCATGTCTACCGCAGTGGCGGGCTATTTGGCATACAAAACGTCCAATGTGAATAGTCCATGGAAGGATCAGTGCCGTAAAATGGCGTCAGAATTGGACGATCCATACCTTCGTGCCATTTTTGCATTTATTGCAGACAATGATTGGTGGGATGTTCTAGATGAGCATTCGTTGCCTTTAAGGGAAAGAATAGGAGTGGCGTTAAGATTTTTATCTGACAAGGACCTCAATGTGTACTTGAACAGAGTAGCCGATACTGTGGTGAGTAAAGGTGAATTAGAAGGGTTGATATTGACTGGAATAACTCCCCGAGGGATTGATCTTTTGCAGGGATTCGTGGATAGAACCAGTGATGTCCAAACCGCGGCGTTGATTTCTGCATTTGCATGCCCCAGATACTTTGCTGACAATAGAGTCAAGCATTGGGTGGATTGTTATAGAACGTTATTGGACAGTTGGGGGTTGTTCAGTGTCAGGGCCAAATTCGATGTTGCCAGAACTAAACTCTCCAAAAACTACTCAGGAAATCCTACAATCAAGGCAACTCCCAAACAAGTTTACCTTCAGTGTATCCGGTGTAATAAGAATATTTCCAAGTCTAAAACCAATACGTTTTTGAACAACTCGGGAGGGAATAATAGTACCCAGGTGTTGTTGAAACAATTCAATAAGTTGAATAGTCACAATCCTAAAGAACAAATGGAGGATATCAGTGCATGCCCTCATTGTGGAGCACCACTCCCCAGATGTTCCATCTGTCTCTTGACATTGGGCACCCCGTTACCTTTGGAACCTTCAGAAAAATTACTGGAGACAACCACTGCCAATAAAATCGAGAATAAATTCAGAGAGTGGTTCAGTTTCTGTTTGAGTTGCAACCACGGAAGTCACGCCCACCATGCCGAGGAATGGTTCTCGAAGCATTATGTTTGCCCCGTTCCAGATTGCAATTGTCGGTGTAATAGTAAATAATGACAGAGAATTCTTACAAGAGAGGAGAGATTGGTGGAGACTATCATAAAGGAGAGTATACTATCAAATTGATTATGGTTGGATAGATGGAATTATAATTATCGATAACCCTTATGATTACGTGATCATTGGTGTAATATGCTTAATTCCTACAGCGATGGCTACGACTCCCAGCCATTCTCAAGCGGGGAACGGCCGTAAACCTTGCTTCACATGGAATACGATAATAGAGACCTTGGTAATATTCCCAAAGCGGGCATTGTCGCGTATTTTCCCGACATAAAAAAATGACAATAAGTCCACACTAGATATCTGAAATACAGAGAACACCGGTAAAAGGCGGGTTGTGGAATGATTTCGACCGTGAAAAACAGTAGGTACATTAAAGTAAGCAATATCTATCCTCTGAGCCCCTTAAATGATCACATTTCCTCTGTTGTATCGGGTTGGTGGTAGGGTGTTTCATTTTTTAATACTCGTCACGTGCTCTTTCACGTGCCCAAAACCGCGCCATTCTGAAAATTCGTCAACAACCCTTACCAGATCAACAAAAGCTCTACAACAACGCCTACGCCAACTCCCAGTCCTTCTCCGTTTAACTAGCACTTCCTTTGATCAAGAATTTTCGTGCACGTGCTTAGACCCCGCCTTTTATCCCCCATCCACCCATTCTTCCCCCTCGTACTATTTGGATTACGTAAGCGCACTGCTCTCGTTTAGTCAGCAGAATCGAAAACATTTGACCAAAGTTGACAAATTTGAAGGACCTGGCCCTTGATTTCCAGTGCAATAAAGGGGACCATAATTGCCTGAGAGAATCGTAACAGGAAGAACCACGATTCGCGTCAGATTGCCTGAATAGGAACCCTACCCCGGATACACCCTCGTCTTTTCCCCGATTGTTTTGAGTTGTTCAAGCTTGAGTTCGATTTGAATTGATTTGTTGATATTGTTATTTGTTGCATCTTTTGACATTGAATCGTCGATTGTTTGATCCATAAGCCTAGACTGACTCTAAAAAGCACCCCCAAAAGAGAGCCGTGATTTTTGTGGATCCAGCCAACTAATTTCGACCATTTTACTATACCATTAAGTCCCACAAATCACCGCCATAATGTCTACCGCTAGTTCCAACTCAAACTCCACCAACGACCCGGTGTTGAACGATATCCGGGCCAAGATCGAGAGAGAAAAGAAACTCATCCAGGGATTCCAAACGCTCAAGAAAAACACCACCAATGCCGAAGTGATCCAAAGATGTAATACCCAGATCAGAGAAACCCAGACCAACATAACCTATCTCCAGGATACGTTGGCCAAGGTGTCGTTGCAAAGACAGACCAACGACCCCGACTCTCCGAGAAAGAATGCTGCCTCTGGCGCTGGTGCTGGTGCTGCAAATAGACCCAACTATTCCCGGTTCGATCTCATCAAATATGATTGTCCATCCTTGGGTCACAAGATTCAACACATGCTCCAACAGTTGCAATTCAAGCTCCAGGTCGAAAACCAGTACCGGGAAGCTAACGAAAAGATCTCCCATCTCTACTTGATGGACGGTGACAAGTCTTCCAGTAATGCTGCCGAGGGTGGTCGTCTCGAGAGTGATCAACGGATTCAATTGTTGAACAAGGCATTGAGGAAGTATCAGAATATGCACATTAATGCTGAAGATATTACTCGTGATTTCGAGATCATCAATACCCCAAAACACGCAAGGAAACCTTTAAGTGGTAAGTTGACCATGAACATCACGTGTATTCGAGATGTGGATCATATTGCTTCTCCAATGTTCTCCAAAAGACCTGAAACAGTGGTTATCATCAAGATCGATGACGTGGAGAAAATAAGAACCCGTGGTTCGAGATCCGGCAAGTGGAACGAAGACTTCACCATCGATGTCGATAAGGGCAATGAAATCGAGCTTTCTGTATTTGATAAGTCTGGAAATAGTTTGGTCCCAGTTGCCGTCAATTGGGCTTTATTATCGGATTTAACTGAAGAGATCCGTAAAAAGAAAGTTGCCAATGAACTTGGCTCAAGTGGTTGGTTATCCGCCAAGAACTTGTCTCAAGCGGATGCAGGTAATAATGGTGGAAATGTAGGAGGATACTCGCAAAGTCAACCTTTGACCGCGGAAAACTCCCCTGTAAAGCCATCATCAGGTGGATCGGGATCCACTCTTGGTACGGATGAAAAGATTCAAATCAACACATGGTTAAGCTTAGAACCCGTTGGCCAAATATTGGTGAGTATCGGGTTTGAAAAAACCACGAGACCTGGCAAACAATTCATGGGTGCTCTTGGTCGTCATGGTGCTATTCGTCAAAAGAAGGAAGAAGTCTTCGAACAACATGGTCACCAGTTCGTGCAAAAACAATTCTACAATATTATGTGCTGTGCTCTTTGTGGAGAATTTCTTCGTTACACCGGCTACCAGTGTCAAGATTGTCGATTCCTTTGTCACAAGAAATGTTATCAAAAGGTGGTCACCAAGTGTATTTCAAAATCAAGTACTGATGTTGATGATGAAACTAAATTGAACCATCGTATTCCACACAGATTCGATCCTATTACCAATCACGGTACCAAGTGGTGTTGCCATTGTGGTTATATATTACCTTGGGGTAAGAAGAATGTACGTAAGTGTACAGAGTGTGGTATTATGTGTCATACACAATGTACCCATCTTGTCCCCGATTTCTGTGGTATGTCTATGGAAATGGCGAATAAGATACTCATGACTATCAAGTCTACGAAGGCCCCAAGTAAGCCAGCTAATACCCGTCAAAGATTTCCACCACAACCTCAAATTCAAAATGTCCATTCTGATAACCTTGAACCACTCCCAACTCCATCATCAATGACAGTCTCTTCATCTTCTGACGTTAATGAAAAGAAGCTCGATTCAGATGACGAACAAGAGCGGGAATATGAATCGAGATTACCTACCCAAACACCAAATGCATACCAACAACCAATTGAAAATATTCCTACAAATAGACGTGGTCCACAACAAGGAGAAGATCACTTTAGAAACCAACAACAGCAAGAGATCCAACAACAACAATTGCAACAACAGCAACAATTGCAATACCAACAACAACAACAATTACAGCAGCAACAGCAGCAACATCAACAACAACATCTTGGTCAGAATGTATTTTACCAACAACATCAACAAAACCTCCCAAATGACCGTG
The DNA here is from genome assembly GCA_030582675.1 of Suhomyces sp. yHQL142. NCBI lineage: Eukaryota > Fungi > Ascomycota > Pichiomycetes > Serinales > Debaryomycetaceae > Suhomyces > Suhomyces sp. yHQL142. The sequence goes on from JAJMGU010000022.1 coordinate 53,285, forward strand.
CTCTGCAACAAGTCGACAAATCGTTTGGCTATGATCCTATCCAAGATGAGAGCGGAGAGGTTAATCCATTTGATCAGAAGTCAACGGGACCAGATACTTTCAACAATTTTGATTACCAGAATGCCCAGACTCAGCAGTTCATTGCTCCTGACGAAAAAGAACATGATCAACACTCTTCTGCTACAGTTCCGAAGATTATTGTTCCAGAACAACATGAAGAATCACAGTCAGTTCAACCTGTGGCACCTCCAAAGGCTTCTCCACAAAAGTCTAAACGTCGTCGTAGAAAGGTTGGCTTAGACGACTTCCAGTTCTTGGCTGTTTTGGGTAAGGGTAACTTCGGGAAAGTTATGTTGGCAGAATCAAGACACACGCAAAGTCTTTGTGCGATTAAGGTTTTGAAGAAAGATTTTATTGTTGAAAATGATGAAGCTGACAGTGTGAAATCTGAAAAGAGGGTCTTTTTAACTGCTAACAAGGAGAAGCATCCATTCTTATTGAATTTGCATTGCTGTTTCCAAACCGAAAACCGTATATATTTCGTTATGGAATTTATATCTGGAGGTGATTTGATGTGGCACATTCAGAAGTCTCGTTTCTCAGCAAAGAGAGCCAAGTTTTATGCGTGTGAAGTGTTGCTTGGATTGAAATATTTCCATGATAATGGTATTGTGTACCGTGATTTGAAATTGGACAACATTTTGTTGACTACCAAGGGACACATCAAGATTGGTGATTATGGTTTGTGTAAAGAAAACATGTGGTACAAGAAGACCACCGGTACTTTCTGTGGTACTCCAGAGTTCATGGCTCCAGAGATCATTGCAGGAAAGCAATACGATAGAAGTGTTGATTGGTGGGCATTTGGGGTGTTACTTTTCCAGATGCTTTTATGTCAGTCGCCGTTCAAGGGTGACGATGAAGACGAAATTTTCAATGCTATTGAACATGATGATGTCAAGTATCCAATCAGTATGCCTCGTCAAACCGTATTAGTGTTACAAGCCCTCTTGACCAAAGATCCACTCACACGTCTTGGTTCCAGTGAGAGAGATGCGCTTGAGATTATGGAACATCCATATTTCAATGATGTTGACTTCTCAGATGTATTCCACTGCCGTATCCAGGCACCATACTTGCCCGAAATCACTTCCGACCATGACTATTCCAATTTCGATCAAGAGTTTACTTCGGAAACCCCAAGGTTGACTCCTGTTAATACTGTTTTATCTTCAGAGATGCAAGAACAATTCCGTGGATTCTCGCATATATCTGAAAATGCTACTATTTGAAGAAGGCACGAACCTGAAAATACAATCCTAATATGAGCTGTCTATTCACGAAAGCACAAGAAAGGCGACCCAGTTGTCCAATAGACTTGTTGACTACAGTTGGTACTTGTGACTTCACTGAAGTTATTGCTATTTTGTACACTATTGAATGTCATTGATATTTCCAGAATTGATGTACAAAACTTCCCCTTTACGGAGATATTTTTGGAAGCAGCTTGAGTGAAGTTTCGGTCTTCTTGTTGAAAACTTCGCTAAAGATTAAATCCTTTGTATGCTACGTATAGTTTAATTTACAATTACGAAATAAAATGGTTGCCGTAGTTCCTGTAGTAGTTTATTTGTCTATAATGATCATGCAAAGGCGAGATGATGATGCTACATTTTGCAGCAATTCTATGAGTAAAGGATGGATAAATGCAGTAGAAGGATGGAACGAAGGATTGGTGTTACATGATAACACAACATCCTGTTTCTTCCTTGGTTGGTGGTGGTTTTGGAGTTCCAACGGCACCACTAGTTGGTTTTCTTGGATTCCGAACCTCAACAACTTGTTCAATGGTATAATTTTCCCGAAACTCGACGACTTCAGGAACAGAATTGGTGGGAGAGGCTTCGATGTTGATGGTATGAGCGTTCGACGTGTTTATCACGTCATCTTCTTCGTGGAAAGTTTCGGGTGAGTGGGGGTTGGAGATGAGATCCTTTTGGATCTGAGAAATGGAGATGATGGACTGTTGTCTGACCTTTTCCCGTTTGGACAAGAGCAAATGGTCGATAAGAGGCTGGAACGATTCCTGGACCCCCACGCCTCTCTTGGCGGAACATTCGCTGTAGTTTAGGGCACCAATGGATCGGGCTAGTTCGAGTCCTTCGTCATATGAGACTTGTCTGGTAGCATCGAGATCTGCTTTTGCACCCACCACTATTATGGGAGGAAGATGGTTTCTGATGTTGTGGACTCGATCATGGAGCTCGATGATGCCCTGGAATGATTCGTAGTCATCCACGGCAAACACATACACGATGGTGGCGGTGTTGAGGATCTGGATCTGGCGTGAAGACGAATGGCTATCGATTCGAGACGAGGTGTCGAGAATGGTGATCTGGTTGTAGATGTGGCCGTTTCTGATGTCTTTGATGTAGAGGTCTTCGATGGACGAGTCTTGTTCTATGAAGGAGTTGTAGAGGAAATGCAAAATAAGGGAAGACTTGCCGGAGGTGGTTGATCCAAGAACGCAGATGTCATATTCTGTATTCAAGGCTTTTAGGGAGTTCATCTTGGAGCTGTGACTATCGTTTTCAGCAAGCTGGCCGAGGAATGGAAGCAGGATATGTTTGTGAGTTTTAGATGAGTTTTAGAGACTAAAATTTGATTGTTTGTCGTTTGGAATTCGGTTGGGTGTGAATAAGTTACGAGTAAGCGCTTTTTGCAATGTGATGAGATGTGATAGTTGATGAAGAAGAAAAGGTAAGAAAAGGTTAATGAAATCTCAGTTGGCGATGAAGTTGATGAGATCTAAAGGAGGGTGTCTGACAATTTGTAAATAAAGAATAAAGAATAAAGAAACACTCGTAATAACCAATCACCTTTCTTCGTCTAATGATCTCGCCTCAGGTTTGTCTTAACGAAACCGGTAAAACTTACACACAATAACGTACCCGACAGCCTTACTATGGCGCCATCGACACTGTTGGCCCCCGGACTATTGTTACCCCTTGGTAACGTGTATGAGGCGCTGCAACGCTCATAAATAAAGAATCAATTCTACTCCTCTTGCAGATATGTAGCGGTTAGATGGGTAAAAAGCAAGAAACCAAAGAGGCTGAGGCCGAGGTTTAAACGTGGACTACATCGAATCCTTCATTATGGGTTCCCAGGTATCGCTACTGTTTCCAAGGTCCCTTCTAGGTCCCTTCCAGGTCCCTTCTAGGTCCATTCCAGGTCCGTTCCAGGTCCCTGAAACGGTGATCTACAGTTCCTGGTTGATGATTGTCTCGGGAATTCTTGCCCATTGTTCCTTTTTATTCGCTTTCGTTCGGAGCATACCGATTCTCGGCCCCATGGAGACGTACAGAACAATCCATGAGGCGAGTGGACACTTCCAAGCCTGGTTGCCACGTCCCCCGTCCACTTAAGTTAGTCGCCGTTCTTAGGCTGCAAAATTTTTCACCGCGATGAGCATCTCATCAAAATTTTTCAGTCTGCCATCAGATAACCACGTTGGACCCGTGCTCTGATGCAATATCACCGCTACCAGCGAGATTGTTCCGGATCTGACGTTGTCTGGCAATTCTCATTCCAACGCTACCACTTTTGTATGGCTTAGGACTGATGCATCTCAACGGTTGGCAAAAGAAATGGTGGGTGAAGAGAGTAAAGAGAAAAAGCAACGACAGGGGGGTATAACGAAACATTCGTAAGTGGAAGTTCACCAGAAGACTTCCCAAACTGGAAATGAATCCCGTGCCCCTTTTGTCCATTTGTCTCACTTTCTGAACCCACCCTTTGAACCCACTCTTTGAATCTTATCCTCTATCTATGCCTTCGTACACCTTTATCTAAGTCTTTTTCACCTCACTCTCTTTCTTTACCTTATTCTTCTACTTTATCTACATCATCTTCTTTACCTCTTCATTTTATCTATACAATTGACAATTAACTGTAATCTTCATCTTCTGAATTCAAATATTCAGCGTAATCATCAACAGATGCAAATACTGGCAAGCTCTTGAGCTTGGCCTTCTTGGATTTCTTATCATCCTTGGACGAGCTAGAACGTTTCTTGCTCGAACTTTCTTCTTCTTCCTCTTCGTCCTCTTCGTCCTCTTCGTCATCATCTCCTAATGCCTTGAGCTCAACCTCAGAATCGTCAAACTCATCGTCCTCATTGATTCCAAACATTTGTCCTTCATCTTCATCGAAAGCATCCTCATCCTCGTCATCATCTGCTTGTGGGAGTTCTTGGTCAAACTCATTGAATTCGGCTTCACCGTCTTCTTCGCCTTCTTCTTCACCTTCTTCTTCACCGTCATCTTCCAAATCACTCATGTCTTCAAAGTCCTCCTCGTCGAAATCATCAAGATCGTCGTCGGAGCCGGCCTCCACGTCTGGACGAGAGTTGACCAACGCTTGCCAGACCTCCTGGTCTTCCATCTCTGCAGCCTCTTCTTCGTCTTCTTCCGTAACTATCTTGTGTTCGTCCTTCTTGGTCTTGATCTTGGTGATCTTGGAGGTAAAGTATTGATGGAAGAATTGTTCGTCTGGTCTAACATCGACAATTCTTCTGTTCAACCAGTTCTCCGCATTGGCTGGCACTTCGTTACTCAAAACATTGGTGGCTTTTACCAACAACGATCCAGTATGGGTTCCTCCCAAAGGTTGCATGATAGACGAACCCTTGGTGACGGCCTTTTGCTTGGAGTTCTTGTACACGAACCTGTCCAAGAAATGGGCAAGCGTATATAATCCCAAGTCGGGTTTTGGTTGTTGTGATCCTTCAAGCAATGAAGCGGCATATATTGAAACCGTGGGATGGTAATGTTTTAAGAAGTGATTCAATTCCCATAATGATGAGTTATCGGCATTGGCAAACTTGGGATCACGCTTACGAGGATCATATGTATCGTCCCGTAATCTAAAGTTTTCACCTTTATCCTCTTGCACTTCCTTTTCCTTCTCTTCTTTGACATCTTCGGTAGCTTCTACTTCTCTCTTTACCATCAATTCCTTTATCTCAGGGATATCCTTCGATAATTCCATCAACAAGAATAACATACCACTGACTGTACCCACGTTCAACCAATGAGAACATACCTGGAGGATTCTCTTTACAAAGGCCAAAATTCTGGGGGTGTTGGTGTCGTTCTTCAAGGCTTTGAAGAGGAGATTTAAGTAAATACCTTGCTTGGAGGATTGGATCAATCTAGAGTCCAATAAGGATTCGTAGAGCGTTCTGTAGAATCTATCGGAATCCAAGTTCTGCTTGGAAATGATATGATGAATCAACCCCAATGCTTGAACAGAGGTGTTGAAATTCTTGGAATGGGTGATCTTGAATAAGGTATTCAAGTGTTCTTCAAATACTTTCGAAGGTAAACTGGAGAAGGGGAAAGCTCTATTAAGTCCAGTTAATAATGCAGAGAATAGTTTGGTATTCTTCTCTTCAATGATTTCATATTGAGTCTTTTCTACCACCTTGACCGACTTTCCTCCCTTCTTTCCCTTCTTGAAGTTCTTACGCTTGTTGTTTCTTCCAAACTCGGTCTTTCCATTGATCTTGTCTTCTTCCGTGGTTCTACCTTCGGGTGCTTGTGAATAGGCATCGTCTTGTAAAAGGTTTTCAAATAAATTGAAATATGTTTTGATTAATTCATTGGCCAATTCGTCGTCTTGTCTCAATAAAATGGTTTGGTTCAACGTGATAACAGAATAGTATTTGGCATTGTAGTCCACATTGGCTTTGAAGATAACGTCAATTACAGAGTCTGTGATAATCTTCTTCATGGCAGGATGATGCGATTGTAATTGAAGGATTTGATAACTGGTCTTGGAACATACCTTGTTGTCAATATCACCCAACTTATTCACTCCCAATCTCAACAAATTGGCTTCTTGTTCAGGCTTCAGCTTTAATAAATCAAATAAATGACCAAGAACAGTCATTCTGACATGCAAGATGGGATCATGAGATAACACTTCCAATACAGAGATCAATTTGAAGTATGCCTTCTTGAGATAGTCTTCAAAATAATACACTCCAACCTGGATATCAGATAAATCCTTTGAACGGGCATTGTTGTCGAAGGAAACCAACTTTCTGTCAGGTAATAATCCATTCAACAATAAATCTTTCAAGGCATTGATAGACTGTAAAGCGGCAGTTCTACTCTTCTTTTCACAGTATGCTATCAACGTATCGAAAGCCTTTAAGTTATGCAATGGAGATTCTTGGATCAATAATGTCAAGGCAGAAATTTTATCATTCAACGTACCATCAGCCAAAATCTGCGATAAAAACTTCTTCTGAGACGAGTTAGACGTGAATTCTTTGAGGTATGTTTGGTTATCCTTTTCAATGATCTTGGTGGCTCTTTCAAGCAATCTTTCTCTGGCAAACCTATCTAACTTTTCTGGGTTTTCAATGGTTTCCAATGGGGTATTGTACCAATCGGTTCTTGGAGGAATGATGAGATTATTGCTGGTGACCAATTGGAGAGATGTGACTTTATCGGGGTTTTGGGGCTTGGATTTTTTGTTATCAACCTTGGCTTCAGCCACCTGAACTTCTTCTTCATCTGATTCTGATTCTTCATCCGAGTCTTTAAAGATGGTTTTGGTAGGTTTAGTTGGTCTTTCAATAGCTTGTTTTTCTACCACCTTTTCTACTTCTTCTTCCTCTTCTTCCTCCTCTTCCTCCTCTTCGTCTTCTTCTTCTTCTTCCTCTTCTTCCTCATCCTCTTCGTCCTCATCCTCTTCGATCAACTCTGGAACCTCGTCATCCTCAATAACCATAGCTTCACTTGTTCCGTCCAATCCGATTCCTTGCATGAATTTGAGCAAATTCTTTCCGAATCCCTGTTCCAAGTTACTTTCATCTTGGAACTCTTGTTCGCTTTCTTCTCCATCTTCAACCCCGTTCAACAACTGCAAATCCTCTTCCGTGGCGCCCAAAGCAAGGGCCTCGCGGCGCAAAGTCTCCAAGTCACTGGTAGGCTCATTGGATGCCTGTTTGGAGGATTCCTTGGCCTCTTTGACGGGCTTGAACGGTTTCTTTTCGGATTGATACTCTTTCTTTTGTGCCTTGTAGTCGGGTTTTCCACCATTGAAACTCCTCTTTTCAGATCTAAAGTCGGGACGCTCCGATCTGTACTCATTACGCGAGCGTTCGTCCTTTCTCTGGTTTCTTTGCTCCAACCGTTGGTCCTTTTTGTCCTTGATTTCTTTGTCTCTTCTGTGCTTTTCTCTACTTTCTTCCTTTTTGTCGTTCTTTTTCAGCTGTTTTCCCTCGCTTTTTTTCACCAGCTCGCTCATTTTGCTTGTGATCTTGTCCCTGAGGGACGTCAAGCTTAACTTCAGGTCCATTGCGGGTGTTTTGTGGGAAGCCTGGTAGCGATGGTTGAGATGGCCTTCTCTAAATTTTTTTATTACTTGGGATCTCATCTCTTCGTGAAAAATTGTTGCGCGTGATCTTGATCGCGTGATTAAACAATGTGGTAGCGCCACTTATATAGCGATTTTAAGCAAGTAGATTCAGGACCATTGATTTGGTGCTGGCATAGCGCTGTTGCAATTGGAGGCTATTATAAATCTTTTGAGAATACGTGTAGCTCCTTTGAGGATTTTTGCCGGTATCGTGGGACTTTTTTGGGTGGAAGGACATAGTAGATTCATAGAGTGAGCCAAAAAAGTTGAATAAAAATGGTGGGAATTAGGTGAAAGTAAACTGGTTAAGTTAAGCACGGTCAATGAATACACTAAAACTCTCTTTACAAGTTTTTATTTTGTTCTATTATATTAATTGGTGAAATTTATCATTTAAACACTCTATTTTACGTAATATTTTGCGATTTTCAGGTAAATTGATGAAAATCAATAGAAATCGATATTTGAAAAACATGAAAGGTCTACAAAGAATATTTGATTAAATTAAAGAAGGTTATTTCATGCTGATCATATAATGTTTTATTTAAATTACGGTCAATAAATATTAATTATAATTATAAGGATAATAATCCACTAAAATTGCGTTCTCTTTACGGTTTTCCGTCCCGTTTTCGCCCCGATAGCTCACCTGTATATTTCGCCTCCAGATTACCCGGTGACGTCCCCTCAGGATCTTCAGATGGTGCCACTTCTGTGGGGATCGGGTTCAGTATCTGTCAGGTCATACCATCACGTGAGGCGTGACCTACAGTTCTTCCGAGAATTGGGGTAACCTGCAAAGTACAGGAACCCGGATAAACCATGCTGCAGACAACAGCAAAAAAAAAACCAACTCCGAGCGGAGTAGATCGCCGGTTGGGGCAATGTGCAAATATCTAGAGCCAACCTGCACTTTTTGTTTTTTTGGGTAGCCATCAGCAACATGAATTACCAAAGAGAAGAGCCACCACCATAACGTGATGACGAAGTAAATGCCCATAGATAAGACAAGGACCTGGAGATTTAACTGCATTCACATGAAGTAACTTTTCCCAAACCAGTCTTCCCAAAAGAGAAACCAGAAACGGAAACCAGTCGTGCTACCCCTCATTATAGGTGATCAAATTCGACAACCAACGAAGTGGATCATTACAATTTGAGTTTGAACTGAATGAAGTTAGAGAGTTGATATCTGACATACCACTTGATCAGAGTCAAAAGTAAAGAGAACAAGCAGAAGAAGCTAGACGAAATAAGCAGAAGAAGCTAGACAAAATAAGCAGAGGAGTTAAAGAAGTAGAAGCAGAGAAGATAAACAAAAATAGAAGCAGAACGAGTCAAGACTTTTCAAGCTTATCATTATCAAATCCCCAGCACCACATTCACTTGAATAGAGCTTTTCAGAACGTTGGAGAGAAGAAACGACCAAGTAACCCAGAAAGAATAGCAATTTTAATATCGTTCTCCAAATGATCATTACACCTCCAAACACATCCCAGGTCGAGGTCTGGCCGCCCGCAGACTCCACCGATATCTCGCAAACCCACCGCTCCAAATTCAATACGCCGTGCAACTACGTGTTGTCCAAAAAGAAGCTTGGAGACGGTTCCTACTCCACCGTTTTCGAGTGCAAGAACAAACTCACCGGACTGCATTACGCTGCCAAAATGTACTCCAAACGGTTGGTTTACGGTCTCGAATCCACGCTTCAAAGCGAGTTCCATGTGCTCCAGAAAGTCTCCATGAGTCATCCCCATATCTTGACTTTGGTGGACTACTTTGAGAGTAAAGACTGTCTTTATCTAGTGACCGACTTGGCTTCTGGAGGCGAGTTGTTTGACAAGATTGTCAACCATCCCGAATACAAATTGGACGAGAAACTTGCCCGTGACATCACCCATACGTTGGTGAACACAATCGACTACCTTCATAAAAACCACATTGTTCACCGGGATCTCAAGGCAGAAAACTTATTGTTCCAGTCCAAAAAGGACTCCCATAACGAAATCTTGGTGGCAGACTTTGGCCTTGCTCGAGTATTGGACAAAGAACACGGCACTAGTCTTCACGATGTTTCTGGTACCTTGAGCTACATGGCACCCGAGATGTTTGACCGTGAAAAGGGCCACGGCTTTGCCGTGGATATCTGGGCCATTGGTGTCATTACCTACTTCATGTTGTGTGGATACATGCCCTTTGACTGCGAAACCGATGATGAAACAAAAACAGCCATATCTACCGCAGATTACCATTATTCTCCACCAGAATATTGGGACCATATAACACCCGAAGCCAAGGACTTTATCGACTCGTGCTTCAAAGTCGACCCTTCGGAAAGAGCCACCGCTCACGACCTTATCCACCATCCATTCATTCATCAAGATAGTCGCCATACTCTGCTCAAACAAACCATGATGAAAAGAAATTCGTCCAGTAACTTGAGCTTGGCCAACAAACTAAAGGAGTCGGTGCTCCTTCTCCAGCAAAAACAGGCATCATCAGGATCCAACTATAATGGCTTGTTCAAGTCCAAGGGTTCGATGCTGCCTACGAGAACCCCTCTCAATGAACGGTCGTATTCCAGTTTCACGAGCTTGCCGTTGTCATCGCTCTCTTCAAAATTGTCTCTCTTGGAGAAATCTCGAAGCAATGCATTAGTGGATGGTGTCACTCTTAAGGGAGCCATGTGTACCACTCCAGACCAGGTATCTCAGTTCACTACGCCAATTAATTCGGCCGCTGTCTCTCGTCAACATTCAGGAAACGACATTCTTGCTGGCTTTTCTACCAAAAAAACTCTCGTAATGTCCCTTTCAAAAAGCGAGAACGATGCTAAACCACCAGCAAAGTTTTTTATTTAATGGATTTATGATTAAATGGTTATAGGTTAAAATGTCGTAAGCAACACCGCGCGACATTTACGTAGACCCTCTTTAAAAAGTACAGAACTGCATATAAGACAAATGTCGCGAATCAGGATAAAATCTGACTATATACAGTACCATGCTACTAAGTATCAACAATTATTCAAAACATTTAATAGTAACAGAAACATCACCAACAAGGCTCCAACGCTTCAATTTCAACGTAAACCACCCATTGATAAAACCATCATAAAGATCTTGCGATTCTGAACACGCACGTGAAAACCACAACCTCGTATGATCTCTGAGAGGCCAAAAACTTACGAATCAATATATTGCAACTAAGAAGCCCAATGGCCATTCCCGTGAATAATTACGCCAAGAATGGCGCTTCAACATCGAAGCAGACCCCGACGCCAGCACAGACTCCGACCATTGTGGACGCCCACTCGAAACCGCGAGAAGAACGCGATTTTAAGGAGATATATCCTGATTTGGATGAGCAAAGTCAACTTCGAATATTTGTGAACTTAGAGGACGAAGATGTCTACACACACGGCCAGAACAGCAACTACAACGTGACCAATCAGTTTCAAACGGCAGATCTCAAAAGACCATCGTTTCAACGGCTTCAAAGGCACGATACCAAGCGAGATGGTGCACATGTGAAGTTTGCGAAGATATTGACTGGATATGGATTTCAGGACACTACCAGGGCCGGAGTAAGCATGAAGGCAGGAGGAAGGTTAGCAGATACATATATACGACCTTTTCAATTGCCTTCAGACGATGTTGTTTCGCGACAGGGTGGTGCTTACTCTGGAATCGAGCATATTGAAAAATTGATCGAACGCAAGAAAAACCAGGTGGAATACGACATGGACGAACAAGACTACTTATACCTCAAAGAACGTAATGGGAACCCTGCCAATATTATCAAAATCACCCCGGAAGTGTTTGAAATTTTGATCACAACCCTTGAAAACGAGTGGGATAAGCTTGAGCACAAGATGGACTCGATCTCCAACACTTCGGGAGGCGCCAACTACGCAGGAAGTGACATACTCAATAAAAGATTAACTTTGGATACTGCTACAAGTAATGAGAAATATGGAAACGACGACGGAATTGTTCCTGGATCTTTCTACGATCAAAAATGTGCCGTTTGCAATGATAGCGACTGTGACAACTCTAACGCGATTGTGTTCTGTGATGGCTGCGATATTGCAGTACATCAAGAATGCTACGGAATTGCGTTTATCCCCGAGGGCCAATGGTTGTGTCGCAAGTGTATGATCAATAAGAACAGAGATACTGAATGTGTGTTTTGTCCAAGTAAGACCGGTGCCTTCAAACAGCTCGACAACAGTTTATGGAGCCATGTCATATGTGCTTTATGGATCAACGAATTATATTTTGCCAATCCGATTTATATGGAACCAATCGAGGGGATGGACTTGATTCCTAAGAGTCGATGGAAATTGAATTGTTACTTATGCAAACAGAAGGTAGGAGCATGTATTCAATGCTCGAACCGAAACTGTTTCCAAGCATATCATGTTACGTGTGCCAAAAGAGCTGGACTCTACATGGAATTCACACAGGGTGTACAGAGAGCAATATCCAACAAGTTGACATTGAAAACTTTCTGTGAAAGGCATTCACCAGCAACGGTTGATGTTCGTGAAGTTTTAAAAGGAATTCAAAGAACAAGGCTATTCTTTCGGGACACCAAGATTTTGAATGATCAAAATGTCAAGCTCAGCAATAATCAGAAGACTGCCAATAAGCTCAATATATTCAAATGGAAAACGGAAAACAACACCCCAATTGCACCAAAATTGTTCAGCGATATCTTATATCACCTAATGCTTCAACTTAAGGTAGAAAACCAAGTTACGTTACCAGATCAAACGAACAACCAAGTTCGAGAATTAGAAAGATTACCTAACAGAACCAAGGAATCAACGTGGGAAGAAATACGGAATATTGGTAACGAATTCTGTAGATACTGGTGTTTGAAGAGGGAAGCAAAGAGAGGAGCTCCACTTATAAGAAAGAACAACAATTTGGTATCTGCCAGCTCAATTTTGTACAATACCGGTACACCCAATGAAGGGGATTATGATAACGGACAATCAGCGGAGTTTTACGCCAAAGAGCTAGATGAAAAGGTTGAAGCAGCCGACTTATTGATTGAAGATTTAGAGAAAATGATAAGTATGAATTCCGACTGGATAAGTAAACAGGTGATTCATTTCGAGACGGATGAAAATGACTTTCAATTGATCGACACAATTTATTTTCCTATCAAAAAATTGATTGAACATATCTTGGCAAGCATCAATACGAAGGTGGACCCCAACTATGTGATACGCAATTATAAATTGAAGGAGACTGAAAGTTCTAAGAATAGGAGTGAAGTCACTGGGGTGGATAAAGCCGAGCCCAAAATTGAGGCAGATAAAGGCGAAATAATATCAGGAGCTGTTCGAGATATGCCTTTCAATTCTGGGGCCGATCAAAGCAAGGGTGATGAGCAAGTCGGTGCTAAGTTAGACGAAGATCAAAAGAGACTCAGTATGAAACAAATCTTGGAAAAGAATCAGAGGTATGGTTACAAGTCGGTAAAGAGTTTGAATGATGACGTCGAGCGACTTTATCTGATAATAATAAGTGAAAATAAGCCCAGTCATAATGTGCATAAGCTTATGAAGCGGTGGATGAAGGAATACAACGCCAATCTCAAACATTTATGCGAAGGAGAGAGGAAGATACTCAGAGACAACAATAATAATCCGAGTAAGAGGAATCTGAACAAAAGAAGTCAAGAACACAGTGAAAGTGAACACTCTGGTAGTTACAGAGGAGGGGACGCCAAGAGGGCCAAACTGAATAATCATTGCGGTTGCGCCGGAGTTTCACCAGATTATTTACACACTGAGGCCCAATCACCGAGAGAGAGGTCGGAAGTAGAGGCGGAAACAGTAGAGAAAGTGGAAGAGAAACAGGAACTGGCAACCGATAATAATCCAAGCAGAAGCAAAAGCATAAGCATAGGCAAAAGCAACAGCAATGACGATCAAGGATCTTTCAATCAGCACCTTGTCAATATTAATTATATTGAAGCACCGTTCGTAAAAGTTGATGGCGATCTCATCAGATTCCAAGACTACGACCCCAAAACAGTCTTACAGGAGAATGAATTGAGCGAGGTTGATGACGATGACTCTGAAGAAAACACTGCTGTTTTCGAAAGATTTCTTGGTAGCACGAGTTGCTCATGAGTAAGAGAATAAACGTTGGTGTTCGGGATAAGTTTAATGTCTGACGTTTGTTGTTGGCAGTCAACTATGTGAAATTACACATTACACAGATCTGATTAAATAATACGGGCAGAAAATAATCATTGAGGTTTTTGTGCCAATCGTCAAGTGAGGAGATATACTAAAATAGAAGGCGAGAGAGGTACAGTTGATCAATTTAGCCTATTTAGGAGGGGGTGTTTAGTGTTGGGTTCTCGTTGGGGAAGCAATAGAATGTTGGCTCCAACCTGAAACGTGCACTAAAGATAGACCAAGTACGGTAAACGAGCACAAACGCCAAGCGGAGGCTTTGGTTTGTACCCGACAAATATGAACATGGAGGCGACAAACGAGGACGAAAGAGAAAAGGCGGGAGGTGGTGATGGTGATGATGATAGAGATGTCTGCAATAAAGGTTAGGTCATGAGCGATCGATGGAACCATTTTGGTGAGAGACCAGACAGTGTGCAAGAAGTGAAAAAATATGAGCCTGAACGGGAACTAGATCGGGACTGGATTTGGCATCGCATAACGTACACAAATGGAGAGTCCCGAGCAGCTGAACCCAAAGCAACGGGCTAAAAGGGCAAGGAGAGAAGGTGGAAGAGATAGATGAGGATGGTGGGACTTTTTTTGATTTTTTGCAGAGACTGAGGTGTCGAGTCAAAGTCGAAGTGCAGGGTCTAAAAAGTTCGGGTTATAGAGTCTAATATACCGATGACTGAGACGAACACCTTTAACCAAGTTGGTGAAGGGCTTTGTAGTTGATGGGGGAAGTGAAAAATGTGAAAAAGTCACGTGAATGTATAGACAGAGATGGATCGGGGCAGAAAGGTGCCAAAAGGTCAATGAAAGGGGGATCAAAAGGGGAGATTTCGAGCGAAAGATGATGGTCCGATGAAATGAGGAGGTTTCTGCCGTTATGGGTGTATTTTTCTGGGTCCAACGTTGGAACAGGGCGGTGATGTGCCGCAGCGCCTTGAAGCCAAGATCCAGTTGATGCCAACGCTTAAAAGTGTACCAGTACCGGAGTCAAAACTGGCGATACTGACAGGAAACCCGATTGGCGACGGCAAGCCCCGACACCGAAGGTTCGAGTGGTCAACAGGGCCGAAATTCACTAAATTGGGGGCATACAAGAAGCGCAATCTGGATTACACAAAAAACGCCGTGGACCAATAAAGAAGGACGAAAGAGGACGAAGTATGGTGGAACCACGGCGGGTAACTGGCGGTACTTATGGCAGGGTAAACATGAACGAAGAAACGACGACTGGGGCGTGTTTTTTAGGGGTGGTCACAAGAGTTGAAGCGACGCAGAATGGTTGCAACATTGGAACCAACACCATGGAAGAGTTGACTCTAGGCCTTCCCAGCGCCATCAAACAATACCGAGGCGCTCGTAACAAAGGTCACTACAAGCCCCCGACAACTAGACACCACCGGGTGCAACCATGGCCGAGTACCCTTCCTATTGTGTGAGCGCATATTTCCTTGTGAAACACATAAAGACGAGAATGACAATACAATAGGATATTTTTCACAGCCATTTGCAGTGTTTGTTGAATATGCAACGGGTAGCCTGAGAAGATTGAGTCGAGATAAGATTGTGACGTTAGAGGTGAAAGAAGGTAATGATGGGTTGAGAATAATTAGATTGTCAAAGCGCTTGATCCAATTGGTTCAATGGGACCACTAGGGTGCAAAAGGGTGCAAAAGGATTTTGTTGGGCCATTTCTTCATTGCAACTCTTCTCCACGTTGCCTTCCTCTTGTCAGGTAGTCGTTCCATGTTGAATGAAGCAGCTGCACAAAGGGTAGACCATAGGTGACTACGCATAAACGTTTGTGGTACAAGATGTCTAGAGACATGGCTCCTGATTCTTATGTCACCGTCACTGGGACATCCTGTTGAGATTTTAAACGTCGGTTCCGACGTTTGTGTCTTGTGGTGAAGGTCAAGGATCTGTGCAATCAACTCTTGGCAGAGGTGACCTTTGTTTCGGTTATCGGATGTAAAGTCAGACTACCGAAGTGGTTGAGCCTTAGGTAAGAACAATAGTGGCGAGTGGGGAGGGCAACAATACGATACGGAGGTGTCGAAGGGGTGGTTAAGCCTCCAAAAGCGCCGTTCCTTGGATTACTACTTTGGGTATAGATAAAGAAGTGCAAACGTCAGAATCAAAGCAAGACTTGAAGCGATACACCTGAACGAAACACCGAAGGAAAGAGGCAAGATCCTTCGGGATAATAATATTAATAATATCCATCAGTATTATCTCGGCCATGAACAGAATTCACCCGGAATGACGTCGGTTATGAAGTGAAGTCACTGTTCATGTTCATGTTCGTGTTCATGATTATGCTGATGCTGATGATGTACCGATGCAGCAAGTGTTAATGATCGGAGTTGGTGGCCCGGATAAAGGGACTAGACAGGGACCAACACGACGATAATGGTGGGATCTTGGGAAGAATTGACTTCAATTGCTTAGAGCTTATTATTTGTTGGCAGTGAACATTTGGCGCTTCCAATCTCAACGGTATATGATCGAAACCCCACCGTTTGAACCGTCATTGCATCAATTAATCGTGAGCAAACCAACCAATAACACCGTCCACTACACAACCGTTCGGTTAGACTCGAGTACGCCTCAATGCTTCAAGGTGCCGCCGTCCGGTTGCAGTGGGACTGGAGTCAAGTATTGTCGGGTTTGTTGGATGCAAAAAATATATTAGCCGGCCTACATGCATATGGTAGGGGAGAGAATGACTAGAGGAGGATATAAATGTTCCAATGCATGGGGGGAAGATAGAGACTAACTGGTTAAACATAGATAGCATGGGAAAGGGAGACAAGAGACGAACAATGGAGAGAAAAGCGGGACAAACAACTTGGAGATGTTGGGTGAAATAGTGAATGAGTTGGCGAAAGAAGAGGAAGCGGAAGCGGAAGAGGAAGAGGGAGAGAAGAGAAGAGAAACATGAAGAGATGATGAAAATGAAGAGAAAGAGGAGAAAGAATTGTTGGCGCTACTCAGAAAGTAACATTATACGTAGGATACAGGTAATACCAAACCTTCAAATAGAGAGCTGTCGTTACTTCTATCAAGTTTCTAAGCAACCCATAAAGTTCATCAAACCCATCGAACCATCACTCTATCTCTACAATTCTGCTGGCAAAGCTGAAACATCTCTGAAACATAACCAACCGGTTTTGCAACCGACCACAGGCTGATAACCATGCTCCAACCGACCTCCAATGTTCTGGACCTCGAGCAATGTTAGCGATATCTAGATGCCGTCCACATACTCGAGGTATGTCTAACTGTCGGTACTAAGGGTTTATTGTTGGCGTGGTTTGATGATAAATAGTATGAAATTAGTAATTATCATATTTTTTTGGTGTATACTGATTGGGATGGATAAGGACACATCGTAAAGAGATGAAAACAAAAGGTGGAAATACCAAGACCATTTTGGATCGAATGGTGTTATTAGCCAACGCATTGTATAAACAGACTCCGACTAATTGTAGTAGTATGTTAAAGTGGGTATTATCGGTCAGGTTGGTATAGATAGAGGCATATACATATCCGAGGAGACAGGATCACACCCCCGAAAAGCCGGATTTCCCCGGAAATCCCCATTAATAAAGATCTAGTCCAAATCTGCACTTGGTGCAGGCTGCACAAGCTGCACAAGCTGCACAAACTGCACAAGCTGCACAAGCTGCACCTCTTTGGGTGGAGGGGTGGAGGGGACAGGAGGCTGGCACAGGAGCCCTGGCATCAGCGCTTTTTTTTTATTTATTTACATTTTCCAGTCTTACAAAATGTTACGAGGAACAAAGGGGAACCACCAAAAGACCCGCTTTGCATAGAGGAGATATACCGCAGAATCATATGGTTGTACTTGTGTGGGTAGGTGGTGGAGGTGATCGTGGTGGCCGATAACAGGCTTAAACCTGACTTGTAGCGGCGTTTTGCATCTCCTATTTGTAGGCTACCAAGTTTGCGCCCTCTACTTTCAGTAATTTGCGTTGGCAGCGTTGGAGGCGTTGGCGACATGCATCAGACACCTTCGTTATTATTTTTGATTCATTATTCAACACGTTATGGACGTTTTGCATCCCCTGGATGTTCCTATACCTCAATGATACCACCTTTCAACCATAGTACCCTTTTCCGCCGGTAACTTTGCTACACATTTGAACATTTAAAGTGGATTAATCATTAGTGATTGTTTATTATTATTAGATTTTTTTTTATTTTTTTTTGGTCTTTGGCTACGCACCTCTCTTTAATTGAAAAATCAACACCTCTCTTAACAACGCGCCTCCGTTTCTCCATTTATATATATCCATCAATTCCAATACTCTGGTCCCAAAAGCTTCCTCTTTCCTCCCAATTGTACCGAAGTCGCTCCTTTTTATCCCTCGTGTACCCCCAGGCCCATGTCTCAACCCACGCCCACACCAACCCCTCAGCGGGACTCCTCCCACACAAAAAAGCTTCCTCTTATCGTGGATATTGCCATAGATCCCAATGGAAAACAAATGTACCAAGTCCACGAGTATTCCAAGTTGGTACGCAAGGAAATGCCCCGGTCGACCAACTTTGCCGCCACGTCGGCCTCCGGGACGGAATCCAGTGGTTCTTTTGCACCCAATTCCTACGACAACACCAACGAAATGGAAACAAGAACCCCAGTAAGAAAGGTGTTGGGAACCATCAGTCCCAGTACGTTGAACCAGAAGAAATCTGACGACGACCCCGAGTACGAGGAGCCCCCGGCGTCCCGCAAGGACTCGGCCATGGATACGCCGCTCCAGTCCCAATCCACCAACCAGTATACTCCCATTGGCAATAGTTTCATGGGGTACACCCCCAAAAGTGCCTATGGGGCCCTTAGCATTGATTTCTCGGCCACCGCCACCGAGGACCGCCTCGAATCGAACCCTTCGTCCGCCACATCGACCATCTCGACCTCGTCGTTTCTGCGTGCTCAAGACAACGATATCTGGTCTGAACTGGTGGAACAAGCGTTTGAAGAGGTTCTCAGCATCATTCCCAAAAACGGACTCAACAAGATCAAAATCAGTGGCCGTTCGTGTGGCCGCAACGAGTTGATTTCCGACTACATCTATACCAAAACCGGCAAGTTCAGGACCCGCAAACAAGTGTCGTCGCATATCCAAGTGATCAAGAACTTGGGGCAGAAATTGGATATTATTCGTTTGATCAATGACGGGCCTACCTTCGAAACAAAGCAACAGCACGACGACAACGTCAAGAAGTTCGAGGAGATCTTTCTGAAAATTAACTTGAACAAATCAATGGGAATAAACGATATCAACTCTTCTGCCTCTGCCGCGTCAACATCCTCCACATCCACCAACCCTACCCTCAAAAGAAGAGACTCTATGTCATCGTCCAACTCCATCAAAAGACGCTCCATAAAACCTTCGCATCGCTTCCTCCCACCCCGCGTCCCCATCAAATTCGAAAACTTCTTCATCTCCATCTACGACACCTACTCATCCAACCCCATTACGCTCTCCATCCAAAACAACCTGGACCCCATCCGGTCCCTCAAAATCAAAGAAAACGTCAACCTTTCGGCAAGATTTCCCGGCCTCAACGATTTCCAAAATTGTAATATTCCCATCATCCATAACATGGTCAAAATCATGTTCCGCAACCTCCCATACAACTATTCCATTGAAACTGGCTTCAAGTCCAACTTTTTACTCAACACCACCAACCAACCCATTTCCGAGCCCATCAAAACCGAACCCCACGACGATATAGGCTCTCCATCGTCCCCAAGACTGGTTTCCTACGATAACGAGACTTACTCGTCATTCACTTGCATCTACTCGTATGGCAAAGAAGTGCTCAAGCTTAATGAAAAAGGCATCAAACTCAACCAAAATAGAAGCTTTTTGGAAAAGTTTTGGAAGTTTTTCTTGTCCAAATTAGTCGGCAAAGACGACAATGAAATCAACTTGGCTTTCAAAGGAATGACCGTCAAACAAGTCATCTATAGTCCTACGGATGTTGAACAATCCACCGATGCCGAATCCACTTACGAACCTGGCCAAAGCATGGTGTCCAAGCTGAAGATCCGGTTGGTGTTACTCTGGGAATTTGCCAAGGTGGACGATTTCAAAGACGCCATCACCACTACATCCAACCTCATCTTGCCTTCTTCCAAAATCCTCAGTACCAGTGAAAATATCGTACCACAGGTGGTCGAATACCCTCAAGGTCGTTTCAACTCGGTATCTTCGACAATGACCGCTTCGCCTGAAACATCGTCAATCCCAGCGTTTCCTCATCCATACTCCACGCAAGCCCAAATGGCTCATGCTTTCCACCCTACACCAGGATCGTTGGTGTCGTCATCCATGTTATCACAACATCCAATGAACAATTCCGCTGCCATGATGCCACAAACGGCAGACACAGTTACATCCCAACAGGACCAACTCTGGGAAAAACCCCAGCTTGATATTCAAAGAAAATTCCAATCGTTACAGCAAATGCAACAATTACATACGACCACACATAGCTTATCGTCTCCTCAACAATTACCTCCTCATCAAACCATTCAATATTCACAACAGTTTGCACAACATTACCTGTCTCCAAGCCATGGAATGCAACAGTCAGAGTCAATGAACAACCAGCCCTATTCCATGCCTCCACAGCACGTTCCACAACAGGCTAACGTGGACTTTATGACAATTCCGCCAGACACCCAGGATTATCAAATGGGAACTCTTCTTTACCCTGGCGGATTCATTAATGAGTTCGAATAGTAGGGGAAATAGTCAAGAGATACACGACACTTAGAGACATACAAGACATTCATTAGAAATACAAAAGGTTCATTGAATGGATAGAACAGAGTCCATCCAATGAATTGATTAGAAGAAGCATTTGCAGCATTACATACATCTTTCATTCATTTCATTTCGCACCCATTTACGATTCAATTCATTCAATTCTACGAGATACTTAAATGCCCACTCCACCGATGTAGTCCCATATGGCCAGAGCTTGTGAATGGTTCGTTTTCGAGCTTTGTTATGATTTCTTCAGCCCCTTAAACACCTAGTAAACCGTGTAATATTTTTTAGAGTTTATGTTTCAGGTTGGATCGAGATGTCACGAAAGTTTTTGCAATCGGAATGTCGCGATGTCGCACGCCATCGAGGCTTGACACCGAGGCTTGCGCCGACAATGTCGTGCGCACGGGAGTCAAAAACAAATGTCGCAATTCAATGATGATCAAAGATACCGGAGTCAAATTCAAGATAATGAATTACCCCATCTCTCGAATAAAAAGGCACCAACGCCAATAAAGAACATAGTGACGGTTTTCGACACTTAGCCAACATCTACTACACAAACCATGGACAGCAAAACAATCGGGATTTTGGGTGGGGGCCAGCTAGGCCGGATGATTGTGGAAGCAGCAAGCAGATTAAACATCAAGACTCTTATTTTAGATGCTCCCAACAGCCCAGCCAAACAGATCAACGCCAGCACAGAGCACGTGGACGGGTCGTTTACGGAGTACGAATCCATTGCTGAATTGGCTGCAAAATGTGATGTTTTGACGGTTGAGATCGAACACATTGATGTTGAAGCCTTGAAGAAAGTCCAGGTGAAATTTCCCAAACTTGAGATCTATCCATTGCCCGAAACCATCAAGTTGATTCAAGACAAGTACTTACAGAAATTGCATTTAATTGAGCACGACGTGGGGGTTATTGAATCGGTGCCATTGTTAGAAAACTCTGCTGAAAAATTGGAGCAAATCGGTGAAAAGTTCGGGTATCCATTCATGTTGAAGTCCAGAACTTTCGCCTACGATGGAAGAGGAAACTTTGTGGTCAAGACTCAAGAGAGTATCACCGAAGCGCTTGAATTCTTAAAGGACAGACCTTTATACGCAGAAAAATGGTGTCCATTCACCAAGGAATTGGCAGTAATGGTGGTTAGAGCAATTGATGGTCAAGTATATGCTTATCCAACGGTTGAAACGATTCATCAAGAGAACATCTGCCACTTGGTTTATGCTCCGGCTAGGATCTCCGATACTTTGGCCACCAAGGCCTCGATCTTGGCCAAGAACGCTGTCAAATCGTTCCCTGGCTGTGGAATTTTTGGTGTTGAAATGTTCTTGTTACCAAATGGCGACTTATTGATAAACGAAATTGCACCAAGACCTCATAATTCGGGTCATTACACCATCGATGCATGTGTTACTTCTCAATTTGAAGCCCACGTCAGAGCCGTGGCAGGGTTGCCAATGCCAAAAAACTTTACTCAATTATCCACGACAAACACAAATGCCATAATGTTGAATGTTTTAGGTGACAAGGAAACTCCAAACAAAGAGCTTGAAATCTGCCGTAGAGCTTTGGAAACCCCCAATGCCTCGGTGTATCTTTACGGGAAAACAACCAGACCTCAAAGAAAAATGGGACATATCAATGTGGTTTCTTCGTCCGTTGAGGATTGTCAAAATAGAATAGATTACATTTTAGGCAAGTCCACCACCATCCCAGCCTCTCTTGCTTCTAAAGAAAAACCATTGGTAGGTATAATCATGGGATCTGACTCCGATTTACCGGTGATGTCTGTTGGTGCCGATATTCTCAAGAAGTTTGGTGTTCCCTTCGAATTGACTATAGTCAGTGCTCATAGAACCCCCCACAGAATGTCGCAATATGCCATTGAAGCTGCCAAAAGAGGTATCAAATGTATCATTGCCGGTGCCGGAGGTGCTGCTCACTTACCAGGTATGGTTGCAGCCATGACGCCGTTGCCTGTGATTGGTGTTCCTGTCAAAGGTTCAGTATTGGATGGTGTGGACTCCTTACATTCAATCGTACAGATGCCTAGAGGAATTCCAGTTGCAACTGTGGCCATCAACAATAGTACCAACGCTGCCTTGTTGGCGGTACGTATTTTGGGTGCTTTCGACTACAAATGGTTGGACAAGATGAGTCAATACTTGAGTAGTATGGAGGAGGAAGTATTGGGTAAGGCCGAGGTGTTGGAGGACATTGGATACGAAAAGTACTTGACTGATAAGTTGAAGAAGTGAAAGAAGTGAAAGAAGTCGGTGTATAGACGATAAAAATGAAAATCATGATATTTAAAGTATTTAAACTAGTAATGAGGATATATAGAACTAAAATATAGTGTAATATGACCGATAAATGACAAAAATGATGAGAGGGTGAAGGATGGGGAATTGAGGAGAGGACGGTTGATGAAAAATCATGAACAGTAACGAAGAATTGATGATAATTAATGAGTAATTAATGATTTCTTACTATTAGATTCAGCATTCATTGAATTTTAGTGATTCAATAATAATTGATTGATTCAATTCCATTACTATTGATGACAAGACTGGCTTCATGGTGACATTTGTAATTCTTCAATTCGATCAACCATTCCCTTCAATTGTTTCCAATTGTTCACAACCTTCTCTTCTATGGTACAAACCAATATTAACATCGTAATATGATTGAAACTTGAGCACTAGACCAAATCAAAGGGGGGTTTCAGTAGATGCAACGAAAATAGCGTAAACTGATCAATAACTGGTGGCCTTGTTCTTCTTTCTGTGGATATTCTTCTTCTTGTAGATCTGTTTTCTAGAGTCTCTCCATCCCGAGGTTTTGACCTTCTTGTCCTCCTTATCTTCTTCAACATCCATGGCAGCCTCGGCAGCCTCGTCTTCTTCAACCTCTCCACCTTCGGCTTCAACAGCAGCCTTCTTGGCGGCTATGAGTGCATCTTTTTGTTTCTTCATATGGAGCTCCATCTTTTCTGAAATTCTCTTGTTTCTGCCGTCCACATAGTTGCCGAACTCCACCTTTCTCTTTATGGACTTGGCTCTCAACTTGGACTTGGATCTTATGGATTTGGCCATCTTGCAATGTGTGGAGGCGGTGGTGGTTAAATCAATTAACGATAGGTATCTAAGGGTTTAGATTAACTATGGTGGATAGTACACAGCTCATCGCGAAAAGATATTGATACATCCTAATAGAGATGCTCACGTGTGGCTTCTTAGGTCTAAGCCCTAGTCACCTGATACCCGTCCCAGTCACATGACCGCACCTATTTCTATCACCTTTATCTCATCTCACCACTCTCTGACTTTTTTCAGGGAGGTTAGTACCCCTGCTCTCCCCACTTCTATTTTCCATAAATTACCCGCACCAAATCTGACCCCCCTCAAAGGTTACCCGGACACCACCAGCAAACACCCGCACCGCAGTACTTAACCCCTGGACTCCTACCATAGTGTGCGACAAGGTATCGTTTGCCTCCTAAGCTCTCCTACCGGCAGGAAAAATTTTCCCTTAGAAAAATTTTACTTCACTTTACCAGAATCTTCTTTTCTTAGACATAGTGATAAATCATTGATCAAAAATGTAAGTGGACTACTAGGAACAACAGGACGAGCATAATGACAAAGACAAGGGCAATCCAGCCGTGTGATGGCCATACTTTTGCGACCAGAATTGGCGGAGTTGGAGATCTTGAAAATTCCATCGAACATGGTAGTTTGATCAAAAGAATAGAGTACCGAATGAAAAACTCATAATACAACGGTCGTGACATGAGATCTATTGAAGAGTCAAAGGAATCAGTAAACCACTATCATTTAGCCTGGCAAAGTACTTGAAATGGGGATGGATCAGTGTAAAATGAAAGAGTTTTTTTTCAACACACAGTTCTAATCACCTACAACTTGAAGCAAGCACCGAAAGAATCAAATCCATATCATCATCACCAATCATCTTAGCAATGTCATTCAATCATCACAATTTTCCATACATTTTCACCGATTCCTTCTCAACTTTTTTGCATCCCTTGTTTATGACTCATTATACTGTCGCAGCAACAATCATAAAACATCATACTAACTAATTATAGGGCTAATCTTAGAACTCAAAAGAGACTCGCTGCCAGCGTTGTTGGTGTTGGTAAGAGAAAGATTTGGTTAGACCCAAACGAAACCACTGAAATCGCTAACGCCAACTCCCGTCAAGCCATCAGAAAATTATACAGAAATGGTACCATCGTCAAGAAGCCAGACACTGTCCACTCCAGATCCAGAGCCAGAGCTCTTTTGGAATCCAAGAGAGCCGGTAGACACATGGGTTACGGTAAGAGAAAGGGTACCAAGGACGCTCGTATGCCTTCCCAAGTTTTGTGGATGAGAAGATTGAGAGTCTTGAGAAGATTATTAGCTAAATACAGAGATGCTGGTAAGCTCGACAAGCACTTGTACCACTCCTTATACAAGTCCGCCAAGGGTAACACTTTCAAGCACAAGAGATCTTTAGTTGAACACATCATTCAAGCCAAGGCCGAAGCCTTACGTGAAAAGGCTCTTAAGGACGAAGCTGAAGCCAGAAGAGTTAAGAACAGAGCTGCTCGTGAAAGAAAGGCACAAAGAGTTGCTGAAAAGAGAGAAGCTTTCTTAGCTGAAAACTAAATGGTTTCGTCTGTTTGATAAATCATATTCAAACCCTCGTCATCACTGTATATTGAAGAAATCCCCCACTCAAACTCAAATCATATATATTGGTTGTTATTGCGAATTTCTACGTAATACTAATAATATACATTATTTCTCTAATTTCATAGATTGATGTGTGTGTTTGTATGAGAGTGGTGTGCTCTTAGTTATATACGTATAATTAAACGATCCTGATAATAAGAAGTGTAGAGACTGGTAAATGAGTAAGTATTAATTACAGCTTGTATTGAATTAAGTCCCTTATGTAAAAAGATGTCAACTACTGATGCGAAACATCGTGTCCGACTAGAAGTGTATGGTTCCTATTGTATTGAAGTGAATGACTTCTATTAAAAACACTTCAAAGAAATAAAGGAATCTGTATATCGTTGGAGATACCATTAGGTTTGACAGATAGAAAATATTACAAAACCGTCTAATTATAATCGATGTCCTGGAACTAAACTGAACAATATGGTGAAGATTGCCGTACAGAGCAAGATCAAAAATAACACCCATAAACTCCTTTTGAGTAAGAGCTTCCGTATGAAGTTTTCTCTGACTCTGATTAACGCATGCGATTTACCATCTTTGGAAAAAGACTCAGAAAATCCGAACCAAACCAAAATGGGATCGATCAAATAAACTGATGAAACCAAACAGTAGAATGCAATTAAGTATGGTACGACAATCACTGGCCTTAATCCTTTTCTGTAGTCCAAAAAGACAAAGATATAACTGATCCAGAATGCAATGAATAAGAAGAAAAATCCAAGGATTATTCTAAGTAAATTCGAATGATTGATATTTCTGATGGCCATGAAATTAAGGAATTTGGGCAAATGCTCATTTTCAATCTTACTGAAAACATACGACTTGACGTTATTAAACACATCAGGATCATCTCTACCATCATTTTCGATAGCTCTTATGATATACGAATTCAATTCATAGGGTAAGTTCAAATTCTTCTCTGAATCTTCGACAAAGTATTTCAACAAAAGATTGTGTGACGATTCCTTAAGGTTATCTCTGGTGATGAAAGAGTTGCTGACTGATCCCGGAGAGTCTTTGATCAATCTTTCTAATAATGAAGGGTTGATCGCAGATTCTCTTCTTTGATCATATGTGTTTGGGTTGGGTGTAGTGTATTGATTAGGAATTTGTTGTGATGGCAGATTTTGTTGCTGCTGTAATGAAACGTAGTGAGATGGACTCATTGCTTTATCTGCTTGTCCAATATCTAATTGGTTCTCTACAAAGGAGTGCGAGCTGTCTCCATCTTCATCATCTAATAATCTTGAGTTCGAAGATATTCTTTTCTCTTGAGAGGGTATCCTAGGAGATTCCAATGGAAAGTTGGGTGAGTGTCTGCTAAGGTTGGGTGAATATCTGAGACTAGGACTCTTTTGGTTGGGGTTTGCTGGTTGGTTTTTTTCGTCATACTCGTGGTTGTACTGTTCAATTAAGTCTTTAAGTTTAGGATCCAAATTGTCCATGTTTAAATCTCCTCTCAAAAATTGTGAGAGACGGTTGGAGTCGTTGTCTTCCAATATGTTATCGTTAATGATCAAATCCAATAATATGGAAGAACTCAATGATTTGTGCTTGGACTTATCCAGGTCTGGAACCGAGTCTCTGAGATTTCTGTGGATATGTTGACTTCCTCTGGAAGGTGGTACTGGGTGATGATCTGTGTACGTAGACTGCCTTATTATTGACTCTCTCAAACCTTTGATATAATGCTTACACAAGTTTAAATGGTTGATTAAATCAAACCAGAAATCGACATAATCCACTTTATTTTCCACATCTTTCATGAACTGATAGAAGGTGAACAAATCGACAGGGGATTTAGTCTTATTGGCAAGGATTTCTCCCAAAGTGGGCAAACGGTTCAACTGTATGGTCTGGTTGGTCCTGTTGAGGTTGTTAAGGTTGGTAAGATAGTGGGAGTTCGGATAATCCGACTGGTACTTCTCGTTCATTTTTGAAGGTAACTATGATGTAATTTAACGATCTGTGGTCCGATCTGGATATCTTTAAGGTTGTTGCAAAGAGAAAAGTTTGGGCAATTCAAGAGTGCCTTTTGTAAGGTATCAGTATAGAGCTGTAACAAGTTTGATTTGATTGAATGGTGTCTAACAGCTGATTTCGGAATATTGTCCGTAAAAATGCTAGGATGAAGAATTTGAACAGCTGGAAAAAACCTCAGATACGTTCTACCTCTGTGTTTCAGCAGAATCTATGTCTCCGTGTCCGTGGATCAGTCTGGGATCCAATGTGTTTGGTATAAAGGAGAAAAGTGATGATTCAGGATCAATATCTCACTTAAAAACGAGCGGAAAACGGCTGTAAGATGCAAATCACTCCTGGAATCGAGAATCGGATCAGCTCGGCACGTTATCAAGGTTCAAGTCGCTAGGCACGATTCGTTCAAAGCCAGCCTTCGGTAGTATGGTGTAAATGATGGTACGGTTCGTCAATAATAAAGCACCATGTCTATTTTTTCGATGTTTGTTTCATTCAGGACAACCGGCGTTGTGTGCAGGAAAATATCTATTTTGGGCAGAGGTAAATAAGGGGAGGCTGGCTAGTAGTATACTCGTACAAGATGCGAGTTGGGAAGAGAACGACGAGAGGGACAGTAATTGGCAGGCGAACGGTGGAGAGAGGTTTATAGAGGGATTTAGGGGTTGGTAGGGGGAACAGTACGGATTTTTCAGAGTCTTGGTGGCCCAATTATTGGGCTAGAACGTTGAAGTTTCACTCGACTTTGACGAGTGGTGATATTTGCCAGAGGCACTTTTTAAAGAGGCGTAGATCAATAGGAAAATGAGTTTTGAAGGGGGTTGGGACGGCCATATCTGGGTGGAGAGTCTCCCAAATAGGTTAAATTGAATTTAAACGAACGAATTCCCGATTAATCGATAAATGATTCACATTTAGTCGAGAATGTCGCGATGTGGAGCCTGAACATTAGCCGAGAAATGTTATGGATGTCGCGCGACATAAAGCCCTATAGAACAAGATCAAGAGACAGAGATGCAGACACGAATCAATAGCAACATCTTTGTGGCTTTTAGTAGAGTTTGAAAGATTATATTTTTGTAGAATGTATCAGGAATCAAATTGGGGCATTTTGGGTGCAGGTGTGGTCTTCATATGGGTATCAAATGGCTCCATTGGGTTGGTCAGAGCAATGTTTCAAGTTCAAGGCTACAACGCAGCAGAACCAGATTCGGTTCCGGGACGAAGAATAACCGGAACTAGTGGTTCATAGGTGAGGTAAACGAAGTGCTAGTCTAAGGTGACAAAGATCTGTGGAAAGCCTCTCTTTGGTATAATCACCGGTGGTTACATAATCAGTTTATAAGCAGTACTAATTTTGAAAGTTGGCATTATTTTCAAAAAAGTATCAACTTTGGTTGAACGATAGTGGATTTTGATTTATTTGAAGTTAATAACTATGAAGGTGATGGGCTTTCAACAAAAAGTACGGAAAATGATTGAACGATAAATTCAGATCAACTTTGGTATTTGAAGGTGAATAAATTCAGAGCTTGATGGTATCACCAATATAAAGTTTAACAATTAATTTTGAAAACAACTCTTAGAAAAAACAGCATACACGTAGCAGATTCTCATATATCTCGTACCATTGCACTGCTTCCCAACCTATCAATGGAGGGAAAAATTAGGGTAGTTTCATTTATTTTACGCGTCAAAGAATAGGCTGCAAAATTA
This sequence comes from Suhomyces sp. yHQL142, assembly GCA_030582675.1. Classification (NCBI taxonomy): domain Eukaryota; kingdom Fungi; phylum Ascomycota; class Pichiomycetes; order Serinales; family Debaryomycetaceae; genus Suhomyces; species Suhomyces sp. yHQL142. The sequence goes on from JAJMGU010000022.1 coordinate 82,198, forward strand.
GCAGAACAACATTGACCAGCTATTTAAACACATTTAGATGGAACATTATCCTAAAAATTTCAATTCTTTTGAGGTTAATGTACTCTGCCAATCTCAAGGATGCTCAGAAAGCGTTTCACACCGGCGATAAATACCACTGGAGCCGATACAAAGGACTCTGCGTAATTAACAAGTCTGATGAGCTACACCTTCCAGACAATGTTCCATGGATTGAAGTGCCCCACAATGAACGAATACAAGCGGTTCAATACAGTGGAATATTCATGCGCAGATGCTACCGAGAATACAGATACGAATTACCGACCTCAAGGGGAGTTGTTAAACTAACCCAACGACATTTTGCATTCATATCCAGAAAAGGTGGACTCATGACTTTTTTGATACAACAGGAGATGGTTCAGAAGGATACAAGGACAGAAGAAGTACGGCACTTTTATCGTGAGTTTTACCTCAATCCGAAATATAAGGGGCCATATGGAGAGCATTTTCAAGCAGTCAGACATTTCAGATTGAGTGCCACTCGGAGGTTCACCAAGGTCTATAAACTTTGGGGTTTTTATTTCACCTTGCCATGTTCAAAAAGGGCGATAATTATCAAGAATGGAAATGGATGTTACTAGCGAGGTGACATAATTCATTGTATTCAGATATCTACAAATTATATTTATTACTAGTTACTCTTCATAGTATCTTTTCCTTCGTTGGACAGGATGGATCTGGCCATAAACTTGTGAAGTCAGTGAACTTGACTGCAAGACCCTGTATTATGCCGTTTTAGTGATAGTACATATAGCTGAACGTATAAAATTCTTGGCTGGTAAGGCGTTCGGAAATAGGGACTGGGTTTGTACAGACGTTAGGCCACAGTGGAACATTAGCGGTCCCTGAAGGAAACTCTTCAATAGAGTATGTCGAGAGCTGTCATTAAGAGATACAGAATAGAGGGCATTGTTACAGTGAAAGTGAAGAAGTCAGAGGTTAATTAAGGTATAAATATTATATCAAAACTTTGCGTTCACTTTTATTTCTTGCCGGTGGTTTAATTTCATTCTCTTCTGTATTTGTTTCTCTCTATTGACTATTATGTGCCAAGACAAGGTAGACTACAGTTTTAACAGGTGATGAAATGATTTTGCACCTACAAATATATACTAGCCGCCGACTTCAACACCTCATGACCCCAGGCTTCAAGAGCTCTTAGATACTACGGCACACGTTCGATGTCAAGACCGAAAGCCCGACCTTAGCCCTAGACTAAGGACCGACTAAGGACCAATGTACATGGCAAGTTTAGGCGGAGTTGTGATGGATTCAACAAACAAGTGAGCGCTATTTATAATTGAAGAAAAGCAACTGAAAGGAGCCAAATGTAACGGCATACTAAAAGGAGCCAAAAGTATCGGCATTCTCGGGTGTGACATAGCATCCGGATCAACAAGACGTCAACAAAGTTTAATCTGAGGGAAGCTAGACTTAGTTGCAAGCAGTATCTAAGAGTAGCTAGCTACGCAGATGTTTCCATAATGTTTCTATAGGTAGCTACGTAGACGTAGGTATACCAGTAGGTAACCCCAACAATACCAGCGTGACACCACTGTCACCTAAGCGACATGGCCTTGGGCCCAGCCGCAACATCGACAATCTGCTCCATCGAGTCCTCCCTACTCGAAGCATGGCACGTTACACTCTGGAGTCTTGGAGCCGTGTATTTCATGGCAAGATGCGAAAAATACAGAGGTTGAACGTCAATGGCTCGACCTTAAAACAGTCAATGGAGGAGATATATGCCGCACCCACGGGCATTGAGACGTCTGTCATGCGTTATTGTCGCTAGTACCCACCTCACAATGTGGACTTGCCCAATAAATCGCTCACCACGAAGCCGTAGCCCATAGCCTTGCCAGCCATTATAGGCGCTTGCCAGGCTTCAGAGAGCCAGGCTCGCTAAATCTTCAAGGTTAACTGGAGCCATGCCGTTTGTTGGCGGCAAGGAGCATTAGTAGCGGCTTCTGAGTCACCACCAGTGGTGCTGTAACGTTTCTGGCTCTATACTTGACAATAAATGAGACATATTCATCGGAGGTTGGGGGAGCCGCATGGTCGCAATGGGCCGGCCACGGACACTTTTTTGCACCACGCAAGCCAGACCCTTGCTCTAAAATAGGCAACAACCACAAGAGAATAAAGTATATATAGGGGATTGTCTGGGCACAGGGAAGCCTGCCCCATACTCTGGCCACAATTTTGTTAATTTGCTTAGACTTTGGTACTTTTCACCAACTTTTCCCAACATAAATGCCTCTTATTAGTCAACGTTTATGGTGCAAAATACTCCGATGCTTTGAAACCTTGCAGATATGAACTCTGCCACGCAGGTTCCGGCCACGCAGCGTAACTATCGGGTAAGCATAGGCGACGACCAAGTATAAGTATGTGGCAGTCTGTTGTATTCGTTGCGGCGGATAAATTGAATAGAGTGAATAAGTGACGCTTGGATTGCAAAAATTGAGAAACATACAGTAAGCGAAGACGATGAAATCTCCACCTTGAATCATTCCGTCCTATATCTTCATCTTGAATCATTTCAATTTCTGTCTTACATCTTCAATCAAAATCTAGATCATTACAGTCCACCATTGGCCAGTCTTTATCATCCCATTCACTATGGCCAACAGAACTCTGCAATATTGTAATAGTTGAAATCATGTCACAGTTATTCCACATCCCACCAATAGTCAAACTCCTACATCTCATCTGAAATTATAATTATATTGATTACTCATTGATATCACACCAATAATCTAAAAACAACTGCGAAGAGCGAAAAGAACCTATGGACAGAATCATACACAGCCTGAGAGAAATAAAAATGTTAACGAATTAGAATTGAAAATTGTCGACTTCAACAAAATATCAAAACGTGAGAAGAAAGGCAAACCAAGTCTAGTGGGAAAACAGCCCTTGCGATTAAACACAAGCACCAGTGGGGAAAAGAACTGAAACAAAATTAACTTTTAAAACAGTCAAGATGAGCGTAGCTGAACTTGAAAATAAAGAACTGAACACGATTTCTAAACCTTATCACGCCACTAAAAGTAGTTGTCGTCATAGATTTCGTTTTTGACCGTTACAGTCTCATAGTTATGAGATATGAGTGCACCAGCACCGTCAAATTCCAGTTTGACTTTATGTTCATGTGTACAGTCTTTACTTTCCAGTCCCTGACCCACCGGCTGTTCGTATTTTAACTTGAATTGTACAGCACCTTTACAAGTTCCACTTTCAATATGTTTTTCCAACCAAACAAAGTTGTTTTCAAAGTATTGGAAACATCCAGCACATCTTCCACTGATACTATTTCTCTCACTAGATTTGGTTCCTGGAGGATAAATGAAGTGCAAAGCCTTCAAATGGGTTTTGTAGGTATCACGACGAGAGAATCCACCAGTTGGATGGCACTTAGTTCCAGTTGAACCTTCCGTTGGTTCTTGATAGAATGGACACAGGAATGCCGCGGTGCTATGTTTCTTCAAGTGTCTGGTCAAGTAACCTTTAACTTTGAAACTAGCCTCACAGTAATCACATTGGAATGCATTCTTTGTTGAACTTGATTCATCACCAGAAGAGACCAAAGAGTTGGCTCTGTGTGGCATGTCAGTTAAAGTGATCGAAGACACCGAAGAGACAGAAGACTCTTTTGAGATCTCGTCTCTCTTAGCACGCTTGGCCTTCTTTTCTTTAAGCTTGTTTTCCTTTTTCGAAAGCTTTTTCAGGAGTTGAGATTCCGTACGCTCAGTGTGCTTAACTGGTTGCTGAGATGGAAGAGAAACTCCGCTTGGTACAGATGGTACAGAGAACTTATCAGTAAAGGAAAATTCAAAGCCAGTTGCTGACGAAACAGACTCGAAAGCCCTCTTCTTTGAAAATTGGGACTCTGGAACTTGAGAGTACAACGAATCTCTATGTCCTTGTGGTGCACTAAAGGTTTCCACGACAGATTCCAAAGGAACTTGTTGATTGTAGTTACTGGATAACTTTCTGAAGAATTCATCATCCAAAGGAGAAATATAGGAATCGTTGGAAGAAACAGAAGAAGTTGAAGACAACAACTCATCCAACTTTTGTTGTTGGAGTTGGTCGGTGTTTCCTTCCAAGATTGGACGGTGCTTCAAGTTGAAGTCGTCGAAGTATGGCGAGTTTCCACTTGCTTCCGCAGGTCTACTTTCACTACCGTTATAATCGAAAGAAGCAGAATGGTGTTCTGAATGAGCCTTCAACTCATTTCCTCTATGTTGCTTCAACTCAAAGAACTCATGTTGTTGAGGTAAGTGGTGTTGATGGATCTGGGAGGGATAATAATCTTCGTTGAATCCAAGGTCCGGTTTGATGTAGTGGATCTGGTTCTGGGTCTGGGTGTGACTTTGGAAACCTTGGTCTTTCTGAACATCCTCAAAGTATGCGTTAGATGTAACGAAGCTTTGGTGATGATGTTCTTGAACAAGGTATCCGGAACTGGCCAAAGAGGAAGCACCAGACAGAGAGTCTTGGTGAGGCATATTGAGTTGTTCTTGTGGCATCAGACCGATATTGATACCGATTCCATTACGGGAAGGGGCCAAGATACGCGCAGACGAAGGGCGGGCGTTTGGAGCTGGTTGACATTCAACCATTCCACTGGGGTTGTTGGTGATGACAAAGTTGTCAAAAAACTCGATTTGGTTGGTGGGACCAAGGCCAAGTTCCAAGTCATCGGCTGCACATGCCTTGGGGAACAAGGCACTGTTGTTGGAGATGTTTTGGTAGTTGGTCGACGATCGGAACAAGCCCTTGGATGGGGTGCGATACAACAAGTTGGTCAAGAACTTGAATACGCCCACTTTCATGGTGAGGATGTTGTATGAAAAGGGGGTCATTTTTGTAAGGGAGTTGCCCTGAGGGGCAGCAGACAAGCTGCTGTTAATGAGACCAACAGATATTAAAAACATGGTGCCATTTGTAGGTTGTCAACTTTTACCAGATAAGGCGGAGGAAAGACAAGACGAAAGACGATTATTTTGGGAGGGCTATTAGTTTGGACGTACTGCTGGTAATAGTTTACTCAGTGACGATGAATGTGAATATGAAGGGGATGATACTCTTTTTGATGATGTTGTTGTAGTAGATATCAGCTAACGTTGATTTGATGATAATCAATTAACAGTCACAAGGAGCACGAAAGAATTTTTTTCTGTACAGAGAGGATCGGCAGCCGGGATAACAGAGGGACTGAGGTGCAACACGAAGAAGGAAAAAGTGTACAAGGGACTGGATGATGGAGAATGAGGGATGAACAAGAAGAAGAGGAGTAAGTCTTTTGAAAAACCAGGTCCAAGGTGTCGATACAAGTACGTAGAGGAGTAGGACGACGACGTGAGATAACAAACTGAAACTTGACGTAAGGATCTCCAAATCGGGACGGGACACTAGTACCGAACCAATTTAAATAACAAGGCATTTCGGGTTGACAGTACGCACTAAAACCTTAAATCCACACAATCCACAATTACGCATCCATTTCCCACCGCACCATACGACCAGATAGTAAGGGTCAGCCAACCGCCAGGTTGCATTGGAGTTGGAATTGCCAGATGCGATTGGTCGGCCCGGGGGTCGCAAAAGCGATAGGGCGAGAGTGAAAAGTAGCTGGATGACCCAGTGGGAGTTTATACGACACCCAATGTATAGACTAGACTCACCAATGTAGAGACCACCGCAGACTGTCGTATACGTCCACCCTACCCTACCGTTAACCAGTTCTCCGTTCTGGTCGCAGATTGCCTTTCCACAGTCATTTATCACAGACCCGCCCGGAATATTTTTTGGTGCCGTACGAACTTTTTGGTTGGCTTTGGGGTTTGGATGGGCTTTGAGCTTTGTGCGCCTTGGGTGTATTTGCACTTTAGATATGCTGATAAAAGTGGTGGGGGTGGACGAACAGGCACGGCAATGGGCCACACTATCTCTGCCGACGGCTAGTGGTTGTCGTGATGGGCGATCTGGCCCAATGGGGAAATCCCTCTCCCGTGGTTCCTCGGAGTGCACCAATCTATACTACTCTTCACTACTGTACTCTTTACTGATCAGAAGGTGTGGATACAGCCTTACCAACGACCCTGAACCCTGATGATGTTGCCTCAGTAGGCCACACCGTGCTATTGATCCCTAGACCCAGTACCGTACCGTCCCACGAATCGCCCATTCCCAATTGCTTGGGCTTTACTCCACCGGTTGCAAGTTTCATTTGCCCAGTTTGGTGCTGCAACTCTTTACTCCAGTAATAAGCCTTAAAGTCGTGCTAGTGTACGAATCTGGAACAGGGCAGACTGGATCAGTGCTTAGACCACGGAACCTTTATTGTGTTTCTCCTCCACCTTCTCTTTCACCTTCTTGTCTCGTCTTGCCACTGTCGCTTCAGTCAAACTGATCCACCCCACCGCAATACTACTGGGGCCGATATCTCGATCCAGTGTTCCTGCCTGTAGTCTATTTTAGTAATACAACCTCCTTACCTGCTGTTCCCCTCATGGTCTACTATCACGTAAGGGCTCCTGAACATGGTCTATCTTCATCTAGAGTACCCCATACAGGTTGATTAATCACTATAAAATGGTATAAAGAGGCTGCTACATACAGGAACAGCCAGCTCTACAGTGTCTACGCGTAATTTTCAACACCCCTTATGTAATTTTCCGCCCGCTCTCTCATTGGTCGCCCACGCCACGTCCGCCTTCCTCAAGAAAGTCATCAACACTTTTTACAAAGAACACATCCCTGTGAATACTAACTATCTATCAATCTATCAATCAATATGTCCACTTTAGACAAGTCCTTAGACGAAATCATCTCCTCCACCAAGAAACCAAGAAAGTTTGGTGCCAAGGGAGGTAAGCCTACCAAGGTAGGCAAGAAGGTTGGAGGCTCTCAAGCCAAAAAACCAATTGTGACTTTCAAAAAGTCGCCAGTGGCTCTTGCTGCCGCTGCTGCCGCTAAGAAGGGAGCTATCGATTTATCGGCAGCTACCAAGGTTGTTGTCTACAACTTGCCTCGTGACTTGAAGCAAGACAACATCAAGGTATGTTCCATTTGGAGCTAATCCGAAAGAACAGGTATCAAGAAACCGTGAAGAGAATGACAGCTTGAGTTCCGAATAACACTCCAAATATTCAGTCTCGCTTATCTCCAATGGTTTCTTGTCAGTTTCTCTGACGCGTCCCCGGTCGTTGGTCTATATATCGAAGATTTTTCAGGGTTGGGTATTTAATTTTATTTCTTTGTTTGGTCTTTTGGATCAAAATTTTTGGGTTGCATGGGCATCTGGACTAATCAGCGGGACTGAAAAATCCAGATTTGAGCTTATCGGATAGTTTCGATTATTTTCAGAGAGAACCAATGAAGTTGATTTTTTTCGGCTATTGGTTCGGCAATAGGCGGTATCACCCCGATTCCATGAATGGAATTTGTTTCCTGAAAAGCTCTGTTTTGGCATGAGGGTTAGAGTTTAGTCCTTTCCTTGAGGCTTAGTTCCTTGAGCCTTCATGCTATTCAGCCTCAACTTGGATCGCATATTTTATGCGAGTCAAGCAGCAATTGCATGTCATCTGACGAGTTCCTGGTGTGGTTAATAAAGGGTTTTGGCATAAGACAATTCAATTCATTTCACATGAATTGACCGCAGTACCTTTTGGTTACTGCAACCTCGAGTGACTTATTCAATTAAGTTGCTCTATGGTGGACATATTGATAGATAGGTAGTCATAACGGTTTTTTTGTCACCGTTGCCAACTGTTATATTACAGCCCTTTATTAAGTTCCCAGGTATGCGGGTATGGTCGCTACTTCCAAAATGCACTTTGTCGCACCAAGTCAGGGCTTAGCCAGCCAAACCTCGCCGTGCAAGAAATCAAGTTGACTTTTCATGGTCTACTATACCCACTTCAATCTTCGATAGTATTAATGATCCAAACGTGATTCCCCTTTCAGGATATTTCTCTCAATTTTTCCATTTTCTCACAAAACATTAACTAACAAAACTTATCAGGACTTCTTTCAATCTCAAGTTGGTGGTATTCAACACATCTCATTGAACTACAATGAAAAAGGACAATTCAAGGGTGTGGCCACTATCGATTTCAAATCTAGCAAGTCTGCTACTTTAGCCGTCGAAAAGTACAATGGTGCTCCAATTGATGGAGGATCTTCCAAATTGAAGTTGGAATTGATTGTTGACTTATCCAAGAAGACCTTAGCTTCCAGAATCACCGCCAATGCTCCAGCCGTCAACCCAAAGATTGCTGCTGCCAAGAAGCAACTCAGAGCTGTCAAGGCCGGTAAGGCTGGTAAGCCAAAGGCTGCCCCTGCTAAGGGTAAGAAGCCTGTGAAGAAGGCTAAGAAGACTGTTGAAGAATTGGACCAAGAAATGGTTGAATACTTTGACAAATAGTCTATTCTCGAAAACATGTAGTTTCTAAGTGGAACACTCCACTTAGATTTCGATTCATTCCTTCAATGGTAGTGAACTACGACGTGGACAGGATTCCTCGTATTACTCTTCGTATACTTAAAAAGTTTGGGAACCAAACGACTGTTTTCATGAATGTATAATTATAAAACTATTCATTGTAGTTGAAATTTTCACTATCAATTTCTGTAATATAGATTCGGTGTAGTATAATCATTTTATGATGGAGAGATTTTGATTAAATTATAAGAAAAACCCGGGACTTTCTGCCATCCGAGACTTCAATTTATTCTCCTGATTCCAGAACCCTTAGTCCGTCAATTCCAAACTCACAGTACAATGATAGGTCTCTACTACTACCATAAGTACACCCTTAACACAAACCCCCATTACCAAGAAGCCGGACCTATTGGCTTGCACCACAAAAATAATCGCTGTTTAATCCCGCCTTCCTTAACCTGAAGCTTCTTAGTTCTTTGTTCGTACAGGATATTAACTACATAACAATAGTTGCAATTAGTGCTTGTGATTTGCTCGTCTAACACGTCCTGAAAAAAGTTCACAAATTCATCTAAACACGTCTTTCAAAAGACGCTCTAGACGATAAAGTTGTGAGTACCAGCCTTTGACTATCTGCAGTTTCCCAGCGATTGAAGTTCTGCTGCATTTGACGTTGCTTGTGTTTCATACCTATATATATGACTGAGTGTTTGACAGAATTGACCCTGGAAAATCATCATACACAAGTTATACGAACAGAAAGCTCAAGGACAGAGAAAGGTCGTACAAGATCTCATAAGCCGGTACAAATCCACTCCATTTCCATCTGTTCTTCAACATCAACGAATTGACTTTGACTCACTAATCCTTCCTCAACTATATCTATAATGACCAGAAACATCGACTATATAATAACTGCAGAGTTCCACATTGATAAGGGTCCGTCTCTTATCCATCAGTATCCAACACAACTCCCTGGGTTGCAGAACCTTGTGTTTCTCCCAGAACTCATGTTGCCTGATCAAATCCATAAGCGTGAAGAAGACTTCACTTTGTTTATGCTTTACCGAAACACTACCACTGGCGAGTTTCAATATTTGTACAAGAAGGCCACCTGTGAGCCTGAACCATATTTCTTGTATACCATTGTCACAAATATGAAGGATTCCAAATTCAAAAGAGGCTCTATCATCAAGTCATTGTCAATCATCACCAAACTTCTTTATTTCAAGAACTTCAAGCCTTTATTGTTGATATGTTTGGATAGATATTTCGCCAACAACGACTTGGCAGTGATCAAGGAACTTTTCTCTTCCATTAACGTGAAGAATTTGAAGTTCTCGAATAGTTCGGGCCAAATTTCAATCATTAAGAAATTACTCATTACCTCCATCTTGGACTTACCAATCAATGACAAAATCTACTACGACGAAACATTCAGAAACAAACTCATGGGAATAAACAAAAACAGCATCATAAACCAAGAATTGTTTATTCGAAAAGATCTTAGTTTCAATTCCATAATCAAATTCAACAAAATGAATATACCTATCAAAGTTCCAATGATTGAGTTACCAGACACCATTGGAGACTATTTGAACCCAACAGATCTTAATTTTAAACCCAACTTGATAAACCTTCTCAACGCAAAATTGGCTACATCCATATTTCACAATGAACTTACTATATACGGTCTTCTGACCCCTCCCATTATCATTTTGATAAATGCAATTTTGACAGGTAAGAAAATCATCTTCCTCAGTTATGAAAACTCCTCTGGATACATCATTGACTATATTCTTTTAACGTTGAAGATCATAACGGGAGGGGGGATTTTAAGTGGATTATTGACCAATTATAATGTCTTTCCGATAATGGATGTATCTAAAATAGATTTATTAGAAGAGTGTGATTCTTACATTGCGGGAACAATCAATCCATTTTTCAAGCATAATGATAAATTGTGGGATTTGCTTTACGATTTAGACAGCAATGAGTTCCACTTGAGTTCTCAATACCCCTCAGATCGAGATTATAAGTCATCGATCATATCTGAAGATGCAAAATTTTTGTCCAATCTTCAATTATCACTTTTCAACTACAATGACGACTTGACAACTATTCAATTGATTTTCAGAAGACATATCAACGAAATCATCCGTATTTTGGTTAGTCTGAAGAATTTCAACAATAATCTACCCCCGAATGTACAGACGGAATCAGGAGGTGGAGGAAATGGAAAGAAGGATTTGATTTTGCTTATGGATGGAATTGGATACTTCTGGCAGAGTGATACAAACAAGTTATTGGAAATCTCGTGCTACCAGTTGATATCGAAAAAATTCCAGGATCTTCTTTTCGATGGAAAGTTTAGTTATAACTTGGTCTTACCGAACTTGGCAAACGAATTGAATCTAATGATAGATTTACAGTATCATCTTCAGAGTCTCAATAACATTTCAAATTCGCCAAGAGTGAGCGAAAGAGAAATTTGGTTCAATATATTGAAATATCTCATAAGTGGCAGGTCACTCGAGATCTTCCTATTGATCACATATTTGATACCGCCCAATTCGTCAACAAGTTTACAGTCAAGTTCTATGCATGGGGGAAACTTGACAATATTTGACAAGAACAAAGGGATTGAGGTTTTACTATTGAACTTGTTTAACCAGGACGATCAGGTGAAATCGAATATTATAATGATCTTGCAAGAACTACAGGATAACTTTTTATGCGGTTGGTGTTTGGACAAGTTCATCAAGTCCAACCTGATTTATGAGATTGCGTTCAATGATTTGACAGAGAAATAGTTAATAGATGGTGTAGAACCATTGAAACAATTGATAGAATGAATTCATGTAATATTTATTTATAGAGGAATTTGCACCATATCGGGATAGGGTATATTCGTCTTTACATATATCATTTGAAATCGTAAGAATTGATGTTTCTATTTACATGATGACTATGTGGGATATCGAAGTACTATTTGTTTCCCTTTCCAAACCAATCTCGATCGAATATCGAAAACATGGATAGTCTATCACCAGGTCTGCGACTGGCATATGCTGAACCTGAACCTTGGTACCTCGACTCTCTGTTTCCACCGTAGTCCAAGTTGGGATTGTTGGTAGGAAACCCGGGTCTGTGTGCTAATACCCCGAACTCGTTTTCGTCGGAATCGATACGAGCATCGGTCTCTGATTTATGACGGTGGTCTTTATAAGATGCAATGTCATTTTTGCCCACCATGAAAAGCCCCACCGCCACAACAGCGAAGATTCCAAGCTTTACTGAAAGGGTTTTTCTCGTTTCGACAGACATACTTGTAGTGCCAGTCTGTGTAAAAGGGTCAAATAGTGAATAGTAGTGCTGACTAGTCGGGGTCTGGTATGGTGTGATATGATTTTGAGACTAGGGTTACTAGTTAGGTAGGCGCATCACATGATCAGCAGCGCGTGATTTTCCAAAAGATCACGTGACAGACTCGCCATCTCACCCGATCATACCCCACAAACAATAGCACCATGTGATTATAAGAATATCCACGGTCCACCAACTGAAACGAAGAAATATAAACACTTCTGCTAACGCGTTCAACTTTGACAAATATTCATCTGTTAAGTAAGAACCAACAGGCTCTTTAATATCAATAATGGGAGACGTCGAAGAAATTGCTCACGCCATTGCCGGTGCCGGGGGTGGTGCCTTATCTATGATAGTGACTTATCCATTGGTTACGTTATCTACATTGGCCCAAACCACCAAGAAGAAGAAGGAACTTCAAAAGATAGATGCGGAGGAGAATGCCAAAGGCAGTCTTAGTTTGACCACACAACAGAAAATAGCCCGGGCACTCACCAAGAACACCACCTATTTGGCTGCCAAAGAGATCATTGCTGAAAAGGGACTCTTTGGGTTGTATTCTGGATTGGAAAGTGCCTTGTATGGTATCACGTTGACCAACTTCATCTACTACTATTTCTACGAATTGACGTCCAATGTGTTTCTCAAGGCCAATGCTTTGGGTGCCAGGAAGGGTAAGGGTTTATCCACCTTCCAGTCTATCATAACTGGTGCTATCGCCGGTTCCATCACGTGTGTCGGATCGAATCCTTTTTGGGTTGCCAATACTAGAACCATGACAAGAAAGAAGCAGAAGGAAGAAGGATCCAAGGAACCCAAGGGGGCCACCTCCACTTTTGGAGCCATTTGGGAGATCATTGAACAAGATGGAGTGTCTTCTTTATTTGCCGGTGTATTCCCTGCGTTGGTTCTTGTCATCAATCCAATTATTCAGTATACCATTTTTGAACAATTCAAGAACTTTGTGATTGCCAAAAATGGTAAGAAATCGTTCACCGCCTACAACGCATTTTTCATTGGTGCGTTTGGTAAATTGATTGCAACTTCTTTGACTTATCCATATATCACGTTGAAATCGAGAATGCACATCAAGAAGAAGAAGATTGCCAGTGAAGAAAAGGTAGCCGAGTTATCCATGTATCAGGAGATCAAAAAGATCATTCGTGAAGAAGGATTGGAAGGGTTGTATGGGGGATTATTGGTTAAATTGGTCCAGTCGATTACCACCGCCGCCTTTTTGTTTTACTTTAAGGAAGAATTATTAACTGGTAGTGTTAAATTGGTTGAAATCATTAGATTATTAAAGGTGAAGAAGTCAGGACAGATTAAAGCTTAAATATTTGAGGTTATAGTATTAAACTATAAATTTTATTCATAGGAAAAGAAGCCCGCCTTAGATCTGGAAGTTTTTTATTATTCTTGGTTTTGAAGCCGCAGCCTTCGGTAGAACTACATTTGAAGAGTGTAATTAAATAGGCGGAATTGCGTTTTTCGCGTGCAGACTTGCGTGTTTGCATGTTAATGATTGATCGTTAATACGAGCAAATTTTTTGTAAAGGTTACTAGGAGAATTGGTGTAAAGTCTACTGGAGGGAGATGTAGGTTTTGATATAAAAGTATGGAAGCGCGTTGATGCTGTAGCTGTAGGCTGACAAACTTAACTATGGATATTGTACCTGAAAGTGGATAGTGCCTGAATTTTATTGGTCAAATCCCGGAACGCAATATCAAGACAATAAGCTGGCTTGGCCAAGCCAAAAAAAAAAGAAAGGATCGAGCTAAAGAAGGATTTATCGCTAGGGAGCTCAGGATGTTGAATAAAAAAGGTTAATTCGACCGGGGGAACCCAATGGTCTGACCTTTTCACGTTCATTGGCGGCGTCCTTGCGTACGTCAAAATACGCACCAGCATGGAGAGTGAGCAGGTAGGCGGTGGGGGGCAGCATAAAGTGCGCAAATACTTGACCATAAAGAAGTATCAAAACATGTCAAGGAGATCATCGCGACCATCACACCTAACCCAGCAAGAGGATGAATAAGGTAGGGATAACCGCTGCAAAATCTAGAAAGTCGGAGGGCTAAAAAAGGGGGACAATAGGCCCGTAAAATAGAAGTATAATAGAATCAAAAATGGACAAAGACAGGATGGAAAAAGGTGTAAGCACCCGGGGATTTAGCCGCATATATGGTGGGGATAAATAAACGAGCCTCACCCATCACGCCGTGCCAAGTGAATTAGACAATAAATATATGTAGGCAGGAATGGTCAACTAGGTTTAGTGGTGCGTATTTCAGGATATATGGAAAATTGCAACAACAACAACGGATAACAGGATCTGGGACCGATCGTGGAAGGAAGGCTAAAGCGCGAGAAAGGATGAAATAGAAAGTAGATGTGAGCCGCCCAAAGAAGACGAACAAATTCGAACGAGTTGTAATGATATATTGAGGGTACAATTAGTATGGGCAGCACCCGACTCCAACCATTCATGTTGCACCGAAAAATAATTGTAGGTATCATACTACATACCAAAAAATTTTCTGGATCCCGTACCTTATTTGGGAACAAACCTCTACCTAATCACTCGGACCGTACATTGCAAAGACTAAATATAGAAGCCAACGTTCATGTACAGAGCCCGTAAACTTGTGATGAAAAAAAATTGGGTTCCAATGGAAGTCTTGGGATCGTAGTAGACTTTTGCGTTCTGTTCTTGGCATGCCTGGTATGGATTGGGTGCCAAATTGATGCTGATCAAAGTACAACAAGTCAACCATGGACAGTTCCAATCCACTCCACTCTCGCGTCTTCGTATCTCTGGCACTCCCTATTCTAACCCTTCAAAGCCTCGTAGCCCTACTATTTATAGCACTCCCCACAGTCCGCACGTAAAAAATTCACTCTCTTCAAACTCCATCATCAACCACACTAAACTAAAGCACATAGACCCCGAAGTCATAGGCCAGACACCCAAACGGGAACCACCGATCGTCCTTGATAATATTTGTCACCCGGGCCGGATACGTCTTGTGTGACAATCGGTCAATTGTCGCTAGTTGTGTACGCACTTTGGTACCGTACCCAACTCTCCTATTAAATAGGTGAACTTTACCTCGTACCTCTGTACCTATATAAATTATATATGAGTACATATATAAACTCAAGGTGCACCTATCCAATTGTACCACAGCTGTACATTTTTCATCGACCGTAACTAGTCCACTTTCCTTAATTGTGCCTGAATTCCGGCCCAGGCTAACGTAGCCCTCAACTTCACCCCCATTCCCCAGATCGTTTGGTGATACTTCGGAATAATAGACCTCCAATCAAAGTCATCAGTCACCAATCACCCAAACTCGATCAATTCTTGGTCCATTGAACTGACTCCTCGTATACACGTCCCTATACTATCCATGAAATGTCAACTCGAAAATCACCACCTTCTGAGGACAACGCCTCCTCCAGAAGACCAGTGTCTCGAAGAGCCTGTCTATCGTGTCGAGAGAAAAAGATCAAATGTGACGGAGAACCCATCAGCAAAATCGTGTCTGTGGATGGCAGCAACAAGATCATTCCTCAGACCACCCGCATCTGTTCCAACTGCAAGTTTCTAGGCATTGAGTGTGTGTTTGTCCAGAGTAACAGAGGTGGTCGAAGAAAGAAAAGACCATCCACGGGTGCGTTTGATAACGACGAGTTCTCGGCCAAATCCGAAGACGACTCGTCGTCAAAGCGTACAAGATCATTCTCCAGTCCTGGCATTCAACCAGAAGCTTCTTCTGGTAGTAGTCCTTACAATCACCAGGTCTCCAACCAACCATCTCATGGTGTATCATCATTCGTGTTAGATCAAAGTCACGACCCCAATTCCCCTTTCCCCAAACCACCGGTATCACCCACCCTATCATTTTCCTCGACGGCAGAATTTCCCTACAACAATATCAACCACTACAAGGGTCAAGACCCTGCCAAACCCTCGTGTTCAAAGGACCCCAAAAATTTGGCTCCCCCATCCAACTCCAAATACCCACCAGGTCCATATCCAAACTACGACTACGGGAGACACTATGGAGGATTTCCTCATGGTGGACCCCCAGGACCCCCAGGACCCCCAGGACCCTCGATGCACCCATACCCCAGGCATTGGGGCTCTTTTGGACCCCCTCCTCCTCCACATCACCCGGGCCATGGAGGGTTTGGTCCTCCACCGTGGTCTCGAAAGCATTATTATGGAGGATACGGCCCTCCTGGCCCATGGGGTCATGGCCCCCCACCTCCTCCAGATCCAAATTCCTCTTCAGCTGCTCATGGTCAACCAATTCCACCCCATGTTAATGCTCCAACAGCACCAGCTGGGTCAATCCCATCTGTCCCTCCAATTGCACCAAACACATCAGCACCTACACAAAACAGCTCCCAAGCTTCTGCTACAGTACCATCAACACCATCGACGAACGGAAATGCAGCTGCTCCTGCTGCTCCAGCACCTCCAACCCAACCAAATACCGCAGCCACTTCTTATTCTGAAGGTTTCAACGAGCAAACACCCCAAGGTCCGTACTCTGGAGAACCTCCAACTGCGCCTGCTGCTGGTACTTACACATTTAACAATATTCGCCAGCCATACCCTCCAGGACCAAGTGCATTCTCGGGAACTGAAGCTCCTCCCGACTCAGAATATGGACCTGAATACGGATATGCTAAATGGAGAGGAAGGTTCAAACATCGGTTTGGTGGATGTCATGGTGGTAGGCGACGCCGTCACCATAGATATCATGAGTATGCACAGGACGAACAGTATATGAATGGACCATACGAGGGAGAATTGCCTCCATTAGAAGCTCAACACAGAGAGTACGCCAATCCTCCTCCAGATTATCAAATTCCTCCTGCGGCAACCAAGAGACAGGGGGTCCCCGATATAGTATTACCAGGAATATCGGCGACTGCTGTAATGTTGCCAGGTCGTATAAGTTCCACCAATTCAGATTACCCTGGTAGCCACAAAGGTAGCATCATATCAAAATCGTCATCAGCTTCATTTAATCAAGAAAATGCACCGGAACAGGACCAACCCACTTCTCCGAAAACCAATACTTCCAATACTGACTCTAGTAAGATGCCAAGTATCTTCAAAAAGTTTAGCATAGACGACGAGGTTTCAAAAGAACAGGTTAATGGTCCTTTTCCGGACCGGGACCTTTTGCATTTCGAGCTTCCCAAGTGGGAGTTTATGGACAAATTACTCGAAATTTACTACATAAACAATCATCCAAGTCATCAGTTATTACCTTCCAAAGATCTCCTTCTCGAAAGGTCAAATTTGAACTTAGACGCATCGATTTTCCATGCAATAATATCCACTGTATGCTTGCTTCCTGGCATTGAACTGATACCAGATCTTCCAGCAATACAAAAGGACGAAAAGTTTTGGATTGATAAAGTCTACAAGTATTGGGATAATCTCAATGATTTGGGAATCTTGTTGTGTTACAGTTTGATTGGTAAGACCATAGTGACAAAGATCAGCACCTTCAAATTCGATGCCATCAGTAAGAACTTGTGGCAATTGATTCTGGATAACAACTATTTGCACATTTTTAGTCTAACACTGGTGAAAAAATCCGCGAGGTCCCCAACTTCTAGACAACTTTATGAGCGTGAGCTTATTGTTAGAACTATGTGGAGCTTTTTCATACATCACTTTGTGATTGTTAGATGCAATCGAGGATATCCTTACGAACTTCCAAGTATTGTCGGGGAAGATATTGAGTCTCGTTTCAGTGACTTGATTTTACCATTGGAGCGCTTTGATCAATTGCTGAGTGACAATGTAAGAAAAAGCTTGAAGGATATACTGGGTGTCATGTCCCCAGTTGAGTCAATCATCGTCTCGAGTATTGAAGTCTTGAAGCTTTTGAAAAGTTTTTCAATCCATCCACATAATCCAAATGCTTATATCAAAGCAGTCGAGAATTTGGAAAAAGAAGTGAGCCAAAAACATCTTGTGATCGATCAAAATCGGAACACGATATTTATTAATACCCCATATTTGTTGACAAATTTTATCATCAATGCGGGATTCATAATGAACAATTACTACTCATTGAGATCGATCTTGATATTCAAAATACATCCTCAGCCAAATTCTGGCAATTCAGATACATTTCTCGAAGCTATATCAACCTCAAATATTTCCAATATCCAGGAGCTAAAAGTGGCAATCAAAAACGTTTCTAACGCTAATTGGATTAGTCTTTTGGAATTGATTCGGGATATAGATACTATAGTCAAGCTTGTTGATATTCTTCACCATGATCAAATCAGCAAAGAGCACTTTCAGAAGTTTCCAATAGAAACAGGTCCAACAGAGTTGATTCACAAGCCAATTACAAATGGTGGGGCTACTGAAAAGGGTCAACTGTGGTCATATGCTAACCTAGTAACTGGATTGTCGGATGCATGGTTGAAGTATCCAGATTTCGCATTAAAATCGTGCTGTCAATTGGTGATTTTGCTCAACAGTTTGGTGGTACTCTCCCATCATGTCAAAATAGAAGCTGGCCCCAAGCTGTTCAAAGTAACAGCCAGTGGGGAAACGAGATTTGTGGAATCAGCATTACCAATGGAAAACATCATAAAAGAGTTTACCGAAGAGAACATATTGAAAAAGAGAACAATTTTCATGGATTTCGTCAATGTCAAAATACAGGCATACGGCGAAGAAGTTGCTATTGATTCAATCACCAAGCTCAACAAATTCATCCATTATCTTGAGGAAATCTTGCATAATACTTGAAGCAAAAGAAGAATTCGAACATGACGATGACAATGACTAATCATAGAATTCAAAAAGAACTAATTCATTTCTCTACACTTCTATTAATACTAATTTTTAACGATTGTCTTTCTGATCCGCAGTTGCAACTGTTGTTCACAATAATTCAAGTCTCAATGTACTATATCACTCATCTCTACCGTTTGAATTAATCAGTCGTCTCGCTTACAGTGAAGCGTTCAGAAATCTAGACCATTATATTAATTTCATCTTCTCCCGATTTTACGGGCTTTCTATATCTCTCTTGCTGTTCCGAATTGAGGACTAACAAGAGAATCTTGCATATCAAACATTAAACCTCATGATCAGCTCATCTGTATTCTATTGGTCATATCACGAAGATCAATTCACTCATACTGTAACTTGTTTCAGTTGATAAGTAATTGATACACTATGTGTAGAGAGTGTTAATTCTGTCAACGGGGGTTATCAGTGTGGAGTCTAGTAGTTGTAGAGAGTTTGAGATTTAGACTAAAATGACATCATGAAGAAATGTTAAGTAAAAGATTCATTGGCTTCAGTAGTGGCCAAGAGAGCGCATAACTTCAAACGAAGACTTCAGTGGTGCCCTTAATATGGACTAAACGCCCGAAGTCGTGGTATTGGTCAATTTCCATCAATTCCTTCAAAGAATTTGTTGGATAATGATATCTGTAGGATGAGGTGAGTGTTTACGAGTGTTTCGAGTAAGTCTTTGACTATTAGTCTATATATCTATAAAACGTTGTGGATGTAGGTGTAA
This sequence comes from Suhomyces sp. yHQL142, assembly GCA_030582675.1. Lineage (NCBI taxonomy): Eukaryota > Fungi > Ascomycota > Pichiomycetes > Serinales > Debaryomycetaceae > Suhomyces > Suhomyces sp. yHQL142. The sequence goes on from JAJMGU010000022.1 coordinate 101,645, forward strand.
AAATGGGCGGTCTATTGAACGAAAAGAAGAATTGAATGTTGCAACTCGAGGATTGGTATGAAACAGTGGCATGTATTGTTGCCAATAGAACCACTGGATTTGGTGATGATCAAATAAAGTACATCACTCGAGGACGAAACCTCCGGCATGTCCCATCAGAAATTTCGCTTCAACAGCTCGTAGCAATAGAATATCAAAGCATTCGCTGGAATGGCTCTAGCCAATGTGATTCCAAGTCCATTATAGAAGTTCTTTATTCCACCTGGTTTCGCAGCCAATTTCTTAATTATGAACCATACACCAATCTTTTTAGGCCGGCCTTGACCCTGCACATGGCCATGATTACTATGGAGGATCTCGTAGGTCTGGATGTTAGACTTGATGGTGTCCACTGGGAACATCGCCCAATTGAAGGCAATACCCGCCAATGCTCCACTGATTATGAGTTGAAAATCCGGAGCGATCCACCTTTTAGTCTGTGTATTACGCTTGAAAAATGCATTCAAATACTCGTAGGTACCAAACCATATGGCCGTACCAACCACTTCTCGAACCAAAGTACTGGATAAACCGTTCCATAAGCCAAGGGGTCCTTCCTGCCTCAACACTTTCTTGATGTAGTAGACGTAACTGTGGTTTTTATTGACCTTACCTGCCAAATTAGACACCTGTAATTGACATTTGATGAGTTCGACCGGTGTAAGAATAAATGAAGCCATAAAACCAGCAAACCCACCGGATGCACACTTGGTCCAGAATGGTAAGGTTTCTTCGGTATACTTCTTTAAGATCATGTTACCATGAGAATCGACACTGACTGGTGGTTTCATGTGATTGATCAAATATGACGACGACCAATTGTACGAAGTGAAAAGTATGGATGTTTCGAGACAGGCGCCCAATAATGGCGCTCTGAACCCTTTGTAGAACCCATTGATGAATCCTTCGTTGATGAACGTCGTTTTGATCATTTGATACGATGTGATCCGTGCTTCCAGAGTCTTGGATTGCAACCGTACTTTGATGGTATCAAAGGGGAATTCTACCACCTTTCCAAACATCCCTGAAATAGCACCAAACGCCACTTCCTTGAACGGGTTTATGCTTGCGGTTTCTTCAATCATTAGGAGTATGAATATGACGATGAAGATTTATTTGAAGGTAAGATGCAAATAGATCAAATGAGGTTTTTTCATATATATGAAGGCATATAACTGGATGAAAGCTATTTTTCAGATGAAATGTATGAGATTATTCCAGTTTGTGTTCAAATGGGGCACTTTCGCTCCTTATATACTTGATTTCAGGTCTTTATCCCTCAAATTGCATTGTATTGGCTATAAGTATGTGATTGCAAATTTAGAGTGAATAAATTTCACGACATGAAAAAATCTCGCACGCGAAGACTTACAAGGCAGGGACGGTATTGAAAGGGGAATATTACGCTTTGAATGGTGAGTACTCCACATTTTGGATCAAGAATGTCAAAATTCGATTTCTGACCATGTCAAGAAACAACTTTATCGGAAAATCTACATCATTCTGAAAGGATTGAGTTTATTTTATGTATGTATCCGTTTTAGATTAAAACCATTAAATTACAAAATTATAAGTATCGAAAATGGCTGATTAGCTTATTTCAATGGAATGAATCTGGAAGAAGCGTTACCGGCTCTACCGTGTCTGACTGGGGTGTAGGTGATGGAAAATTCACCGAGGTAGTGGCCAACCATTTCTGGTCTGACTTCAACAGTGTTGAAAACCTTACCGTTGTAAACACCAATGGCGGAACCAATCATTTCTGGGACAACAACCATGTTTCTCAAGTGAGTCTTGACAACAGCTGGCTTTTCGTTTGGCAAAGTGGCGGCTCTAGCGGCTCTTAATTTCTTGATCAAACCCATTGGTCTAGAGTCTAAACCTCTGGAGAATCTTCTTCTGACTCTAGCAGAACACAACTTGGTGAAGTCTTCGGTGGACAATTCAACCAATTGTTTAAGTTCAACACCCTTGAAGGAGAAGGTCTTGTAGATTCTCTTCTTTCTGTCAGCTAGAGGGGTTAGTATATTGGTTTGATACGGAGGAACGGATGGATGGATATCGAATGAGATAGAGAGCTTTCTTTGTTATAAGGGATATGCCCTAGTTGGGGTTGTAGCCTATGCTCGTTGTTCTTTCAATAGACTTGTTCGGTACTTTTCATTATTGATTATTGATCTTGGAGGAGCATTTGAAAAGTGAATAAGATCAAGATTATGCTGAAACTTCTCCTCTTTCTATGCGATATGTCATTTCTTCGCCGGTCTTCTTGCTACTTCTCTTGTTGATGCTGATATTCACTGGATTTCATTCGTGTTGTTCAACTTTATTCTTATGGTTTGATAACTTCGATTTTGATGGTAATTGATTCGATTTTGCAGTGGACCACACGCTATGCCACCTGTTCTCTTATGCTGTCTCTCTCATTCGGTACTCCTGTGCTATATGTACTTACCAGTTTCAGACATGATGATTACTATGATGTATGGATATTCAATAGCTGTATGAAAAGAAAATTTTTATGAGTCTCAACTTTTCAGTATTGCCCATACTCAGAGGCTCGTACTGTACAGGAGTTGAACACTGCGAAAAAGGCGGACTGTGTGCAGTACACACCCAAATGAGGTGGTGGTGCGAAAAATTTGGGTGCACATTCGAATGATAAAAGGTCGTGCAAAGGTGCCCAAGAAACATCTTAACTAGGGAGGTCGCACGGCGGTGGACGCCAACACTTTTGTTTGGTGGTGTGACTGCGTTTTCCACGTGACGAGATGAGGGCTCACCCCAGTAGACACAGACAATACCCATGAAGTTGGTTCTGTCTGAGTGAGATTCTGTGCAGTCCGTGATACCTTCGTCTCTTCAAATTTTCCACTTCCTTTAACCAAGTATTATCCTCTTCTCTTTAGTACCAAAAGGATAGTCTGCCCTACCGCTTAAAAGTGATTATTCTAAAATGAAATACTTAGCTGCTTACTTATTGTTAGTCCAAGGTGGTAACACCAGCCCTTCCGCCTCCGACATCTCCAACTTATTAGAATCTGTTGGTGTTGAAGCTGAAGAATCAAGATTGACCGCCTTATTATCTGAATTAGAAGGTAAGGATGTTGCTGACTTGATCAGCGCCGGTAACCAAAAGTTGGCCTCCGCTCCATCCGGTGGTGCCGTCGCTTCCTCTGGTTCTTCTGGTGCCGCTGCCGCTGGTGGTGCTGCTGCTGAAGAAGCTGCTGAAGAAGCTGTTGAAGAAAAGGAAGAATCCGATGACGACATGGGATTCGGTTTATTCGATTAAACGGTTGAACCTCGAGTTTAGCTCTTGCATATTAATACTATAATCAATAATCCTAACTTTGAATTTGTTGAACCATCAATTACATGGATAATTGAAATAATGTAGAATTTGTAAATACTCGATCACTGCCAATAAAAACTATGTTATGTTTATACGATCTTCTTTCATTTAAAGCTCGACTTGTTATCGATTATTGATCTCATGTATAACTGACCTTATCTCTCGATTGTCACTGCCTCTATCTAATTTGTAACTAATTTTCTCAACCAAAATCCGGAACCTATTTAGTTCAGTTATAAGATTATCTTGAGATCCAAAATTAGTCAAAAGATTTGCTTGAATCCCTTCTGTACCATTTCCAACAGTTTGATCTTCATCACTTTCTCGCTGTTCTTTGGTAGTAATGTCAGTCACATTCCTGAGATCTTGCTCGAGTTTGGTCAAATACGCCCGCTTTTCATATTTGTACTGCAACTGAGTATGCAATTCAAGAAGCTTTATTCTAAGATCTTCATATTTGTCCAAAGTTTCTTTGATATCCTCAGCTTCAACCACCTGTTTCACTTCATTTGCAACCTGCCTCTTTTGATGCCTTCGGAGTCTCGTCTTAGATACTTCTTTCTCTTCTCTGACCAGATCATCTTGGACTATTAATTGTTCATCATCGTCTCCAGAGCTTTCATCTGACTCACTCTCGTCTTCATTATCATCTTCATCAGCGTTGTTCACCAACAAGTACTTGGCTTCGGGCAATTCTCGTATCAATTCACCAAACTGGTCTAGTTGTGCCTCTGGGTCCAAATTGGTCACTTCTTCAAAATCAGGTAGTATCAATGGCTTGAGTACTGCCTTTGCTCGTATCAATTGGTTACCCACGTCTTGTACTTTGCTCTGTTCCAACTTGAGGACCTGCTGTACCACCTGATTGGTTATTTGACTTGTAAATGCATTGTTGTTGTGTCTCTTGATCTTGACGTTGACTTTGGCTAGTATTCGAGCCAATTGGGCCTCTGTTAAGTCGGTTTGATTCAGATTCGAGTCTGTATCATTGTCCTCTTCGTCATGGTATATGTGTGGGTTGGCGAGTATGTGTTTGATTGAAGCATCGATGCGTAGTGGCTGGTTTAGGGTCTTGACTTGTTTATCGATAAATCTTTTGGTGTAAAGGTAAGAATGGTCCATTGTAGATGAGACCAAGTAGTGCCAATGGGGTTTGACTTCGTTATTGATCCTGCTTGGTTTGTGTTTTCCCGCACTTTGTAAACTACTAAACAAATTTCACTCCCAAGACTTTGGTTCTTGTTGGTGGTTGGTGTATTGTTAACTTACTTAATGATACTCGCACAATAATATCTCTTTGTTTAAGTTGTTTGGGAGTAGAGAATTGTTTTACTAAAGGTGACACCAAAGCATTCATAGAGTCAGGACCATCGAGGCTGCTCACATCATCAAGTTGAATTAGGAGCCACATACCCACACTGGTGTAATTGAAGGCCACACGTCCCTGGTTATTATTATTGTTAAGGAAACACGTTAGACAAGTCCAAAGAAGACTATAAAAAGCAAGGTCTACTCGTAGTTGTTGAATTGTCATTCCCAATATTAAGCCAGCTGTCTCACTATCAGCTGTTGTTGTTGCATACCAATCGGAACATGTCAATACTTTTGTATTTCCAAACGTCATTTAACTGTAGTGATCATTCATAACAATTACCACAATGTCTAACTTGAAAAAACCATCCAATCCTGATAGTACAGACTCATCCCGGAACTTGAGTCCCACTTCGACGGCCGTAGGGCCAGATTCAACCAACTTCACGGCGAACACATTACAAAATGTTGGTGGTGAAGAAGCAACTGGTTCCATCAAACCCTCAACCCTACTGTCTAAACAAGCAACACCTCAGACATCACGGAGAAGTACCTTCCAATTCACGTACGACTCGGACAACAGCCTACTTGACCTCATATTTAATCACAAAGAAGATCTCTTTACTAGGGGCAATACCATCAAAACTTGGGATGTGGTGTTGAACCAGTTTAATCAACAACTTGGAGCTAATATAGTACAAACTAGAACCATCAACAATCGTTTCAAAGTGCTACGCAAAAATTTGGAAAAGAAGTTGATCAATGAACAAAGTCCTATCATTGAACTAACCTTGAACGAAAATGAAGAGTTATTGGTGAATTTGAACGAATATTTAAATGCCAAAAAAGGCAGGTCTTCTACAAGTTCTCTGGCAAAATCAAAACAAAACTCAATTACATCCATCCATCCAAATACAACTTCACCAGCAAATGCTCCATCATTGACTTCCGTATCTCTGGCCCAAACCAATCTTGAGTCAGCAGGATTGGCACGCACACCACCTAGGCTAGTTGATGTTGCTATTTCCCCTAGCTCGACTGAGCGATCCAGAAAAGCATCTACAAATAGCACTTTTTCAGATAAGGATATGAATTATTCAGATGCCAGTCAACTAGATCTAAGAGGGCCAAAACTCGCCCCTGCTCATTCTCCTACATTTTACAACCGACAAGGGTCAGCATTCATGTTTGCTCCTATAGAAGGTCATAACTCGGATGCCCTGCATTTGGATGACCCCTCTCAGAACATACATATACCAATACACCATCAGGTACAACAGGGTACATCTGGCATGCACCATGTGATTCCAACAGGACAAAGTTATGGGGGGCTGAACATATCGACTCCCATAAATCTTGGAAGTAGAACGTTTTTGCATAACATTCCTCCACATAATCAGGTTCCTCATGTGGGTGCAAAGTTAGGATATGAAATGCCACCGTTTGGCCAACCTGTTGATCGGGAAGACAACTTGGACCCGGGTATTGATAATCCAATGCCGAAGCGGAAGAGAAGTAGCTTAGCTTATGAATCAAGAGAAAATTCTACTTACGCTTTGATGGAGCAGTTGCTTGAGTCTCAAAACCGTATGTCCGCACATCTAGAAAGACTAGATAAAGAGTTCCAAGTATACAAACAGGATTTGGATACCAAACTTCGGGACTTCCAGGATGATATGAATAATCGCTCAGATAGGTTCCATACCAAGTTGGATAGGTTCTTCCAGGTCTTTCTGTCAAGCGTCCTGGCTAAGGAGGACCCAAGGAAAGTACACTTGTCTGGGAAAGAGTCTTCGGAAGCACCAAAGGCCCGAGCCCTGAAAAGCCCCAATAGGCAATATCTACAAAAACATCCACAGTCGCTACATCAAGGTCAATTTGGAGCACATACACAAGAGCACATTCATTCACGTACTGGGCCTGTTGACCAAGGTCCACATAATAACAGCAATGCATACCAACAACGAAGGTGAACAGAGTGGTATAAAACCAGGCGCTTATTGCTATATTTGCTATTTACTTGCACCCATCGGTAGTTAGTAATTTAATAAAAGGACATATAGTGTCCAAACTTAGTGGTTTAATTGTATCGATTTTGCCTGAAAATCACTAGAAAGGAGCCAAGATATAGAACAAATATTCCCGAACTTATAAAACAACCATAGTATACTAATATCCCCAAGCACTTCTTTGCTACTATATAATCATTGGCTTGTCAAGTACCCTGCATACCTTTTTGCAACCGTTATGCTCGCGTGACGAGCAAGATTATGTCACATGACCAAACCTGTTATCAAACATTTAGTAGATTATTATTATTTTCACGATTGACGTGTTTTGCATTCCAAGCCACTTTTACCATTCCAAGTATCAACAAAAAGGGACATGTTATTGACCACAACCAAACATTACTAAGAACATACAAATAGAACCATAGCAAGTCCATATCCGTCAAATTATGGTCTCGATGAACTACTTGTCAGACTTAGTGGTGGCAAGCAACACAACCTATCTAACAGGCAACAAGAATGATGATAATGTGTACCGACCTCAAACAGGCAGAATCGCCCGGTACCAAGTGATCGTTTCGTTTGTATTGGGGCTCTCTGCGTTCTTGACGTTCTCTGTGTTGAGAGTGAAGTATCCCAAGATCTATGTGGCCAACTTCAACAGCTTCAATAGCAACTATCTACACTCTTCATCCAGAATGAAGCTACCGAGAATACCTGCCAAATCTCTCTTTGGTTGGATCCCTGTGGTGTACGGCATCAGCGAACAACAGATCTTGGACCACGCAGGGTTGGATGCCGTAGTGTTCTTGGGTTTTTTCAAGATGTGCATCAAGGTCTTGGCTACATGTCTCGTATTGGCCTTGACTATCATATCCCCAATAAGGTACAAGTTCACGGGGCGATTGGACCAGGATTACCCCAGTGATAGCGAAGATGAGGATGAGAATGTGGTTAAAATGCTCACCAAACGTCTCATAGACGAGGTATTTGGGGATGGTTCCCAGGATGAAGAATCATACCAACGCTTTTTATGGATGTATACCGTATTCACGTACGTGTTCACATTTGTGGTATGCTACTTTTTATTCCAGCAGACCGTCAAGATCATCAACATGAGACAGAAGTATTTGGGGAAACAAAACTCTATAACAGATAGAACCATCAAGCTTTCGGGAATTCCGCCTATTTTGCGAGATGAAGAAGATTTAAAAAGACATATAGAAAGTTTGGGGATTGGAGAAGTGGATTCCATCGTCATAGTCAAGGAATGGAATAGTTTAAATGATTTATTCAAGATACGAAAGAAATTACTCAGAAACTTAGAAGTTCAATGGGTCGAGTATTTCAAGAAAAACGGAATTACCAATAAGACAGACTTACTTTCTTCTAATTTACACCCTAATTTAGGGGACCTGTTCAACTTAAATGAGCGATATACTGATGGAGACGATATTCCAACAAACCAAGGGCTGGAAGCAAGAGCGGGCGGCACAGATACACCAAGATCTTCCATTATTGATCAAATCACAGAAATTGTTCACAACGTGGAAAATAATCATTCCAGTGACAACCTTCCCTTATTAAACGACGAATTGGATACACGTCCCAAGATCAAGAAGGGACTTTTCGGATGGTTCGGCCCGAAAGTTGATGCTATCAACCATTACACTGAAAAACTCGAGATAATCGATAAAGAAATCAAAAAGTGTAGAACTAAAGAATATCCGGCTACTTCCACATCATTTATTACGATGAAAACGGTAGCACAAGCACAAATGGTGGCACAGGCAGTCTTGGATCCCAAAATCAATCACTTAATTACCAACCTTGCTCCAGCGCCGCATGATATCAGATGGGAAAACTTGTGTTTATCCCGAAGCGAAAGAAACACTCGTATCTTTGTTACCACAGTTTTCATTGGTATACTTAGTGTCTTATTGGTATTTCCAGTCAGATACTTGGCCAACTTTTTGAATGTCAAATCAATTTCTAAGTTATGGCCAAAATTAGGTGAATTGCTAAAGTCAAGTAAATGGGCCGAGACACTCATCACCGGGTTATTACCAACATATATTTTCACTATTTTAAATCTCATTATTCCTTACTTTTATGTTTGGATTTCTGAAAAGCAGGGATACACATCACACAGTGATGAGGAGTTGTCATCGGTTTCAAAGAACTTCTTCTATATCTTTGTGAATTTATTCTTGATCTTCACAGTATTTGGAACTGCGACTTTAAGTGACACCACTAAAATTGCAAACCAATTGGCACAATCATTGCGAGACCTTTCGTTGTTTTATGTTGACTTGATTATCTTACAGGGTTTGGGTATCTTTCCATACAAATTGTTACTCCTCGGAAACTTGATCAAATTCCCGTTGGGTAACTTATTGTGGTGCAAAACACCAAGAGATCACCTCAAATTGTACAAACCACCTGTGTTCAATTTCGGTCTACAATTGCCACAGCCAATGTTGATCTTTATCATTACAATTGTTTATTCAGTCATGTCTAGTAAGATATTGAGTGCGGGGTTGATGTACTTTGTCATAGGATTTTTCGTTTGCAAGTATCAATTATTGTATGCGTGTGTTCATCCTCCACATTCAACAGGAAAGGTTTGGCCGTTGGTGTTTAGAAGAATTATATTGGGATTGTTGATTTTCCAATTGACAATGGTGGGTACATTAGCATTACAGAAGGCATATATATGCGCGTCCTTTTTGGCACCATTACCTTTGTTAACATTGTCATTATTATGGAATTTCCAACATAGCTATATTCCACTTTCCATTTTCATTGCATTGAGATCTATTGAAAATAATGAGGTTGGACAGAGTGATGAAGAAAGCTCATGGGGTCTGAACGAGAGGACTTTGGATGAAAGAAGAGAATTGAACAAGACGTATGACTTTCCTCATTTGATCAACGATCTAGATGGACCATTAATCGCAATTGATGGGAATGAGGTACTAATGATCAATAGTGACGGTCTCACTATCCGGAAAACCCAAAGCTTTGAGCAATGGGACTAAGTATTTGGTACTGAGGTCATTCTATAGTATCTTGGATTTGTATGCTATAATATAAGGAGAGTTGATATTTATAATTATAAAACTAAACAAATATCATGTGTAATTGTGTTTATGCAAGTTTGAGCATAAATGCTCAAAGTAAATATTGGGTCTTGAAGACCTTTTGATGAATCTAGTATAGGAATCATTGGAATGTATTGACGATTCCTCTCCATAAATCTTCAAATGCTTTTACCTGCAATAAAAATTCGGAATATTCATTTTGAAGAATGGAGTTCAAACTTATCTTTGAAAAATTCCATACCACTATGCTCAGGGCCAACTTTGATAGTAACAACTGATTTGCAGTTGACGCCAATAGAACAAGCGTGGTAACAATGTATGAGCTATTGGTGACTATGGTCAATGCCTCAATCATGTTTATAAAGCCAATGACTTCGATAATGGGGCCTGATATGGATGTCTTGTCGTAGGGCCAGATCAACATCAAGATTGGAAATAATTTGATCGATTCGGATACTAACACCGTGAGCAATAACACAGAAGTATAGTATCCATGTTGGTACTTGGAGGGAAGGTTCTTATTTGGGTTCAGTCCCCAACCCAATACCCCACGATAGATGGCTTGGAGCGATACGTTCAAAATGGCTTGTTCGCTTATCAGCTTGAACAAGAAGAAGAAGTACTGGAGATAGATCTTACAATCCAAGATGTAATCCATGGCAAGGCTATGGGCTCCCGACTTTTCTTCATACGCCAATGTAAGATATACTTCAAATAGCACCACCAATATTATGAGACGAAGAAGTTTCTTGTACCGCGTCACGAACCCCTTGAAGGCGTCTATGGTCTGGTCTTTGGAGAGTTCTATCTCTGTAACGTTGTAGGCCAAGTGTCTGTAGGCCCGTGCCTTGAGTAATAGGATGTCTATGAACAATATCACGTTGTCATACTCAATGTACTTATCAGCAATACTGCCACATTCAGGGCAGGTGGTCAACTTTATGTATTCACTCTTGTACTTGAAGTACAAACAGTCGATCTCTGGATATGCACACTCTATACAGATCATGGTACCACGTCGAGATGTTGGTAGTTGGAGGTGGTTGACAGAGGCTTAAGATTAATTCCAGGTGCTGAGTATTCTGTTGATATCTGGTAGCGCGAGTATAAAGGCTACCATATTGTTGAAAGTGGCTTACACAGGGTAGAGCTAACTTTAGTTGGGAGAGAGGCAGAGATGCAGGAGGGTCAAGTTGATGGTGCTGGCTTGAAACAAAAGTGGGTTTTGATGCTGTTAACTACTTGGCAGTCTTTACTGATGAGATTTATTAGTATTAATTAGTTAGGTCGGGTTATCATTAAATCTATAATTTATATTGTACAAAATTATATTAACATGTTTATTGAAATGATCGTGGCAATAGTGCAGATTGCTTCTTCTACCTGTTATTCCGTGTTATCATGTAAGCGCAACTGGTGGTGGTATTTCTGGTATCTTTCCTAGCTCGAACTTCACTCCTAGGAATGCTTCTAGTATGGATTTTTCTAGGCCAAAATCATTAGATTCCCCTGCTTCAATGAGATCGGATGTAGAAGACATTTGCGGTTGGCCAAGCGATTGTTCTTGCGATGCCTGTCCAAATGCATTGGTTGTATTACCACCAAATGGATTGATGGCCGGGGTGCTGCCGAATGGAGTTGCTGTTGAAGTGCTGGAGGCGGCTGCGCCAAATGGAGATGCTTTTGTGGGTGCTCCAAAGGGGGAAGAGGCATTATTAGATGCTCCAAATGCAGATGTATTGGATGCTCCGAACGCTGAAGGTGTAGGGTTGCTCGAACTTCCGAATGGTGAGGCTTGAGAGTTATCCACCGCCCCAAATGGCGATGGTTGGGAGTTGGTTGAAGCTCCAAATGCGCTGGATGCTCCAAATGCTGATTGAGTGTTGGACTGGCCAAATGCTGAGGTACCAGAAGCTCCAAATGGATTTGCTGGTTGATAGGTAGCTTCTGCTCCAAACGGATTTGCTGCTGGCTGTGTGCTAGATGCTGCTCCAAACGGATTTGATGCTGGTTGGGTGGTAGCCGCTGCTCCAAACGGATTTGCTGCTGGCTGGCCGGTCGATGCTGCTCCAAATGGAGATGCTGTTTTGGCGTTCCCAAACGGTGATGCTGCGCTTGTGTTGGAGTTGTTGTTGGCTCCAAAAGACAGGTTTCCGAAAGCACCACCACTATTAGAATTTGATCCAAATGCTGAGTTGGACGCTGGTGCTGCCGTTGAACCCGATGACCCAAAGGCACCCAGGCCACTAAAGGCGCCAGCATTAAACCCAGATGTTCCCTGGTTCAGCTTACCGAATCCAGCCAGGCCAAACCCTGACAGATTCGAAGTATTTGATTGGCCCAATCCCAGTTTTCCGAACCCAGTCTGTCCGAAACCTTGTGAAGACTTGCCGAAGCCTGAGTTTCCAAACCCCGTTTGGCCAAAGGGAGAACCTCCTGATGCTTGTGATTGTCCGAATCCACCAAACATGATCGAGGTAGATGTTAATATGTGGGGGTATTGATGTGGGGACAGTGGGGTTGATAGTTATTTCAAGGTGTGGACAAAGATTCTTGTATGTTATGATAGATATCGTAATGTGTTACTAGTAGCGATTAAGATGTGGTTCTGCTTTGCTTGAATTAGTTGTAGATGTTTCAATTCTGTTTCAGATGTTGGTGTACTGCAGATAAGGATTTTAAAAAGTTAGAGGAATACTCAGAAAGAACGATAATAGGCACTGATTAAGGCTTGTAATCGAAGATTGAGAGTATTTTCTTAGAGAATTTCCACAGTGGCGGTCTTTTTGAGAAGGCGTTTTGGTATTGGTTAGTTTTTCTAAATTTCGGATAAGTTCAAGAATTTTAAAAAAATATACAGACATAATTGCTAAATTTTCACTTAACTTCTGTCAAAAGGTATAGTAGATTGAAAGTGTATGCCACTTATAAGCTTAGAATATAGTTCATTGGTCTTGAAGAGTGTTGAATCAAAATATAAGAGATAAGTTTATACAAAATGATTCATAAGTACTACCAACTAATGACTACCTATGATATGAATTATTGAACCTCCAACGCTCAGCTTCCCAAAGCAAAGAACCAAACCATAGGGTCCCTAAATCAACCGCCCCCTCATCGACTGACTTTAATACAATAATTTGCAGCAATTCAACCAGCTCAACCATCACTTTTTCACCTTGTTTTTACCCCATCTTTTTTCGCAGGTTGCGATAAGAACCTGGAGATCGCCAGATATTTTTCATTAACCACCACTTCTTCTTTTCAATTGAACCAACATCAATCACCAATCCATGGCATAATGACGGCCAACATCCTTATAATCAACCCCAACTCCTCGGAGACGGTGACGTCCAATCTTGCCAAGATCTTGGTGGCGCCCCCCAATGTTCAGTACCATTATTATACTGCACCAGCAAATGCACCCAAAGAAATCAGTGGAGAAGAGACCTCCATACTTTCCGAAAGGGCGGTGTTGCCAGACATTTTGGCCAAAGGATTGGTGGACAAATACGATGCGTTTTTAGTTGGGTGCTACTCTGACCACCCGTTGGTCCATTCCTTAGGGCAACATACATCCAAGCCAATCTTGGGCATAATGCAAGCCACCTTGCTCTACAGTTTGCTGAATCGAACCGTGACCAAACTGTTTGTATTGACCAGTTTCAACGAATGGGAGCCATTGCTTGACAAGGGAATCATCGACTTTGTTGGAAATCCAGATAGTGTGTTCCCAGTACACAAGTTCCAGCGTACAAGAGCATTGGATATCAGTGTTTTGAATCTCAGTGATCCCAACGAGTTCGCCAAAATCAAACACAGGGTGCAGACCATTCTCCAAGAATACAAGGACGACAACATCAATTGTGTTTTGCTTGGATGTGCAGGTATGGCAGGGCTAGATGAAAAGTTGGCACAAGCATTTCCGGGGATTTTATTCGTGGATAGTGTGAAGGTTGGAGTGGAGTTGTTGGTGTCTTTGATTAGAGCTAGAGAAATTATTCCGGTGACCTGAAGAGTCGAGTGTTTTACGATGAACAGCATAACAAAGCATTAATTGAAAAGTCTTTGAAGGATCATGGGGATTGCTCAAGAACTACTTTCAGAGTATCAATACGAAAGCCCCAGTTAAAAATACCAAATAAAGTATCTGAGTTTTATTATAAAATAGACTAATAAATGAGCTCTGTTCCAACAGCAGTGAACTAGTGTTGGAGCATTGACAGTAGAGTCGTCCTAAAAACCATTTAACTAGTCAGTCTTCCTCACTTAGACATTCGATCGCATTTTTCAGCCATATTATAGTACAATTCCAGGAAGCTACACCACTTTTAAACTTGTTGCCGCAAACACAAATTCTCCTCTACTTTCTGCCCAAACCCCTTATTCTTAGATCGAACCCTCTCTGACCTCTCGATTACGAGGCTTAATCAATCAAACAAATTATACCAATTACCACCTTTACATAAGCACGGTGTGTAATTGAAACTTTCCGATCCCCAAATCCTGTGTGTAGTCATTGATAACAGCACTCAAACAATATTTATTTTGCCATTCACAACACAACCTATTCCTTATATACGTATCAGTTATCCTGTCAATCGCTCTGGTATTGACTGAACGGTTGGAGATAAGACACTAGACACGAGGGCCTTCAAAAAACCCCATTTGAATCGCGTTTCTACACCAAGTTTCACCTCATCAAAGAACACATCTCATCTTCATTTCTCCACAAATACTCCAACACTACTCGTACCCCCATCCACACATCCCTAATACACACTCATAATGGAAGCATCAGTATACAAGTCTGCCAATGGCAGCCTGTCATCGTTAGGCAACGAAACCGCTGAAGAGCCCATAAAAACAGCTGCAATTCCAGCTAGAAGAACATCATTCTTTGGTAGAATCTTGGGAAGGAAGTCCCAATCCCCAGCACTGAGATCAAGTTCGGCTTCACGTTCTAGATCGCGGTCCAGCTCATCCAGCTACAGGGAAAGCTCGCTTCCTCCGTTGCCAGCCCTTGCTTTGAATGGCTACAAGAACTCAACCAGACATAGATTATTGGATTCAGAATTGGCAGAGAACATCCGTAACTTATTACCTGCACGGTCCCAGCTTTTTGATACCTGGGAATTAATATACTCCTTGGATCAACATGGAATATCGCTCAAAACACTCTATCGTAACAGTAATCCAGCATACCAACTTGAGCAACACCGAAAGAACAAGGAAGAAGCTGGGTTTGCAGATTCAGTGGTCAAAAATATGGTTGTGGGAAGAACGCCTACACATGACTTGGACGGTGTCAGACGGCCACAGGGGTACGTTATGGTGGTCAAAGATGAGCATGGCTCCAAGTTTGGGTGTTACTTGAATGAACATTTGAAACCCGTGGATACCAAGAGATACTATGGAAATGGAGAATGTTTTTTATGGAAGGTTGAGAAATATCATCCAGGGAAGTTGAGCCACAACAACAATACATCGAAGCATAACCACCCTACGGACAAAGAAGCCAAAGAGTTAGAACCGCTACACGACAAAGAAAATCAAGAAGATGCAGAAGAGAAAGTTAACGATCTTTTAGATGAAGAAAAACCAAAGGAAGAGGACAATTCCAATCGAACACCTCCCGTGAGGCCCAAACATAAGGTAGGCACCAGATTCAAGGCATTCATGTATACCGGAATCAACCCCAGTATAATTTATTCCAACCAGAATTTCATAGCAATTGGCTCTTCAGACGGACATAATGGGTTGTGGATCGACCAATCATTATTTCAAGGTGTCAGTTGTGTTTGCGAGACGTTTGGGAATGAGGTGTTGAATGATTCGAACCCCAACACAAAAATGGGCAAGTTTAAGATTATAGGATTGGAAGTCTGGAGAGTCGGTACTTTAGAATGAATGAATTTACGGCAGTATGGACTGGTATGGTTATAGACCATGACCATAGGAAGCGTAGGCTAAGAATGTAGAGGCGGGGCAGAGGAATGTGAAAGTTTGAAGCGCTGAGTTTTGATGCAATAGTAAGGACCCAATACAATTACGATTACGACTACGAGTACGAGTTTGACCAGGTTAGCCGGGGCAGTCCTATTGGCGGACCCAGCAGCTCATAAAATCGTTGGCAATGATGTTGAACAGTTGGCATAGCTGACAATAGCGATGAGGTTGAACAGTTAGCACAGACTAACAATAGTGCTGAGGTTGACCCAAGAGGTTTACAGTAAGTGGTAGCAGAGAAGGAATTCGAGCGAAAATCACGGCATTTTGGTGATTAAATCCGGAATAAGGTTGGCTAAAGGATCTTCTAAAATCGGAACAATAGCAGGAGTTAGTTGGATTTCAACATCAATATTTACATGGAATATGTTCAACAATAGCGCGCAATATCGATGGCTCATCGTAATGGTTAAGGGTTAAATATTCGAGCGGTGTTATTACGAACAATCAGGCGGAGGCCCGTGCCAAGTTTGTGAGGATACCAGTGATTAGCCTTGATTGGGAGTTAATGGCTAGTAATGTTAATGAACAATCATAATTAATGCCCTCGACAATTGGTGATCTAAATGCGAAGACGCGAACACTAATTAACTGGCCATTGGTACATCAATAGAATTAACGGGCACTTTGGTACATCAATAGAATTAAGTGCCCATTGGTATTTCAATAGAATTAGCAGGCTATTTGTGACTACATCAATCGCCATTCACGCGTGCAATTGGAATCAATTGCCTTGATCAAGGCTGGAGTTGTCGCTGAATCAGCATCAATTGTTCCTTGACAATCGCACATTCTCTACTTACAATAGGGTATTTGGTGCAGCGCAAACACGAGCAAAACAGCCATCTTCTGTATGTAGACAACTGCCGGACGGACATTGGTACCGAACGTTGGCACCCCAGGACCCCCCGTGAGAATTTGTCTATTCTTAGAAATGGATACCCATGAGGGTGCATTAGTATATTGTTTGCATTGTGCCCACCTGATTGTATAGACTTTGTGGCCACTGATGGCACGGATGTGGATAAATTGGTTGGTATGGTAACGTCGTGGATGGGATCTAGTGGCCACTGGAGGCAGGTCTTGGCTGACGACCTAGGACCTGACACTAGTGCCTGGGAACGTGCCTAGACATATTTTGGTGGTGCCTAGTGGTACCTTAGTCTAGTCAATACTACTATCAAGTGCGAATAAACCTACTGGTGAATGGATGCAAAAAGTCCAAAAGATGTATGGTCCAAAGACAAAAGTTGGTACTGGCTACTGATAATTCTATTTCTTTCTCCAAACCCACACCCTAGACCCAGCCAACGCCCTATTATTGTATACTCTATTGACCGACTCGTCTATGTTTCAACAACGTCAGACCAAGCCCCACCCCAGCCTGGAAGTGAAAATTTGTCATACTTATTTTCCAGGTGAGTTGATAATATCCGCCCAATTTGACCCGATCCGGCCTCCCCCATGCCCAAGCGCAACACGAAGACGCTAGACGAGTCCATCAAGTGCCAGGGCCCTTTGGTCGATGTTTCAGTATTGTGTGGGTTTTGTGAGACACGCGAAACTCATGCACAATCGCCTATACTTTGCATCAACTTTTTTGCAGCTAGTGTTTCACATTGTTGGCGCCCAATCGAGTGCCATCGACGTTACACCCACCAGGAGGGCCTCCTTCAACGACTCCACCCCGTCGTACCAAGCCATATATAAACAGCATTCCCTCGAGGCCATCCATCCTCTTTTTTTTCTCTTCTTCACTACAACAACTTCCCCTACACTCGTTTAATCAATCCGCAATGAAGTTACAATCAACCCTCACGTTCGCTACCTTAGTATCCATCGCTACCGCCAGTTTTGGAATTGATCTTGGTTTAGGCTTGGGGATCGGTGTCGAAATTGGTGATGATAAACCTGCTCCAGCTCCTACCACCAAAACCACCTCCCATTCTTCCACCCACTCCACCACTTCCACTCCTTCTGTAGTCACCGTTACCGATGAAAAGACCACCCATGTCACCGTCACCAACTGTGGTACCAAGGATTGTCTGGTAATTACTGTTCCTACTGGTATCACTGTTATCACCACCACCATTGAAGATACCACCACTGAATACACCACCTACTGTCCACTTACTGGAACCTCGGTGTTGGTTGTTCCCACCCCAAGCTCTTCCTCAAGCTCTACTGCTCCAACTTCAACCACCACCACATCATCTTCTTCATCTGTTGCAAAAACAACCACCTCATCATCATCATCTTCGTCTTCTTCTTCATCTGTTGCACCAACAACTAGCAGTTCCACCTCATCATCATCATCTTCGTCCTCCGTTAAAGCTGTTGTAACCTCCTCCTCCGCTGTTCCATCTTCTTCCGCTGCTCCATCTTCGTCGTCTGTCGCTTCTTCTTCTGCTGTTGCTTCCACCAGTCTTGAAGCCGTTTCAAGTGTCTACAGCACTCCTGAATCAACTTCTACCGCTTACACCACTGTTACTGCTGGTACCACGGTCATCACCATCACTTCTTGTTCTGACAATGCTTGTGTCACCAAGGTCCACACCACTGGTGTCACCACTGTCACTGACACAGAATTAGATACCATTTACACCACCTACTGTCCTTTGACTGCAACTCACCCAGTCAGCGCTAGTGCTCCAGCTCCAGCTCCAGCTCCTGTGCAAACCACTTCGACCTCCGTTGCTCCAGTCACAACCACAACTACTCCTGCTGCTCCAGTCGTCTCTACTCCAGTCACCAAGTCATCTGTTGCCGCTGTTGAAACTACTGCTCCAGCTACCACCAAAGCTCCAGCTACCACCAAAGCTCCAGCTCCTGCTACTGAAAAGTCTACTGTTGCTCCAGCTCCAGCACCAGCTCCTCCAGCACCTGTCGCTTCTTCCAACGTCGAAGAGACTTCTACCATCACAATTGCCACTACTCAAGTTCTCCAACAAACCACCACCAGCACCATTCCAAAGTCTTCGACTATTGTCACTTCTAGTGTTTCTCAAGCTCCAGCTTCTGAAGTCCCTACCGTTGCACCACAAGTCGGAGCTGGTTCTTCGCTTAACTTACAAGCAACTGGTATCTTTGCATCTATGATCATGGTATTGATGGCTCTCTTCTAAGTCCAGTCTTTTGTGCATAACATCCATACCCAGTACTAGGAGTCCATTATTATACAGAACTCCTTATCAATGGATCCTTCAACAATTCTTCTATAATTTTAACTCCCATGGGAGAAGTTCACATATGGTTAGTTTCAATCTTTTTCATTGGGAATAAAGATTTCTTCGAGCCATATCTTTTTCTGTTTTGTCTCTGGTTTTACACTATCAATTCAGGTTATTTTGTCTGAATAGTAACATGCCTGAATCAATCATAATTTTCAAATACACATCTATGAAAATAATTTGCAGCCAGTAGTCAGTAATTTTTTTCCCATAATTGAAGACTACGACGGCACTCTGCAAGATCAACCTTGAAACTTCTATACGCTACATCAACAATGGATAAACTTACTTTCATTAACTTATATACATCAAAGAATTAATGCTAAATAACTTTATAACTTTTAACTTTATAACCATACCGTTGAGGATGTCACTATACACAGGAGACTATTTTAGAACCGGAATAAGGACTGAAATTGGGAACAATTAACTATTGTTGAAATGAATTGAAGGGTGACGAATAGAGGAAGAAACTAGATTCCAAAGAATCAACTCCCCTTCTCTCTTCGACTTTTTTTGTAAATGCAAGCATCATAACCGTAAACATAACTGACATTAAATAGGGTTACGCATTTGTAGGATCAATTTGGGAGCTCAAAGTTCAGTGTTGAAGCGAACTTGAACCCAGAGTATGTTGAGTACTCGATTTGGGTATATCCTGCGTAGTGAAATAAAAGGTTAAAGACCCATTGATGATAAGAAAAATATGGGTCTCATTTGGAATAATATAATAAACTTTCACACAAGAAAAATTTGAATGCCATGTAGATAGACCTGGTGAGGTGCAAGTGATGAATGGAAAAAAAAATGCCAGGCCTTGAATTAATTGAATTCGCAGGTGGCTTGAACCAAGTCAGGAACATCTAATTCATCGATCAATCTGAAGATAGTTTGGTTTTCATCAATGAAATTGTTACTAACCAAATTGCACAACACGAAATCATCACTGAAATTAGACATAAAGTTGACGAAACCTTCACATTCTTCATTGTCAATCTTGAGAATGTCACTCTGGAAAATCTTGATCCATTCGGTGAACAATCTGTAGACTTCATCCTTCCAAGCTAAGAATGATGTTCTTTCAACGATGGTTGGCTGCAAGATTTCTTCACCAGGGAAGACACCCCAAGTGACAGCGTTGATTTCATCGTCATTACAGTTGGATAACAAATTTCCAGACTTATTCACAGCGTAATAACTGATGATCGAGGAAGTGGTGTCACCTTGGTGACCATTGAACGCATCAATCTTGTCCAACAATTTGGCTAAAATGTCTTTATGACAGAAAAATTCAAGGTACTGCTTTTGATAAACATAACCATTTTTGGGACCCCAACCATAGACTTTATTGGAAGATTCAATTGCATTCAAAGAAGGTTGAGAGTTCATGGTAAAGAACCCTTTTTTGTTCAATGACACCAAATCATCAATAATCAGGGCAGAGTCGGTACCAATTGGACCATCAGACCAAGGCAAGGATTGCAATTCACCATTCAAGTACAGAATAATAATTTTCGAGAAATCAACCAAGGACTTTGGAGAGCCCCATAAATCGTATGCCTTTTTAGGGGATTGTCTCAACAATTCGGTAGCACATAAATCGATATCACCAAAAGCAGGAGACCTAGAGTCACCCCATCTACCGTTTGGAAATTCATCCCAAGTGGCGGTTCTGGTGATGTAAGAGTACTTTCTGTTTTGCCAGAAAATAGGTCTGATAGATTCCTTTGATCTTGAAGGATTCAAAGATTTTCTCCATGGCAATTCGACAGTACCAATAACATCATGAGACTTGACCTTTTCAATCAAGTTCAATTTTTCCAATATCATGATGGTGGATCTTTCTAAGTTCATGGTATAGAAATGGAGGTGCTTGATGTGGCCAGAATCAATAAGTTTTTGACACATTTCACTGAGCAATTCGGTACTTTTTTCACGAACCAAGTAATCATCATCTTTAATTGGGTCCAAGGCTTCCAAGAAACTGGGTGGAATGGCGATTTCGGACCACTTTGCTCTTCTGACGAAGGCCGCATAGGTGGAAATAGGCATGATACCGGGAATGATAGGGATGGTGATTCCAATTTTACGGAGCTTTTCACACCATAAGAGAAAGTTGTCAACATCATAGAACATTTGCGTGATGATAAAATCGGCACCAACATCGCACTTTTCCTTCAAATACTCCAAGATCTTGTCGTCGTCACCTTCTTCCGGATGTCCTTCAGGGTACGCAGCCACTCCGATGTTGAAGTGGTCGCCGTAGTTCTTACGAATGTAGGCAATCAAGTCCTTGGCATACTTGAAGTCTCCGGTGGACTCAGTACCATCCAAAGGTGGGTCACCTCTTAAGGCCAAGATGTTCTGGCACCCAGAAGCATAGGCTTTTTGCAACGCCTCATCAATGAGCTCCACCTTCATGTTGGTACAGGTCAAATGCATACATGTTTCCAAACCCAAGGTGGATTGTGCGGTATACACCATATCGTTGGTTAAGCTGGAGGACCGTCCACCAGCATTCCAGGTGATGTCAATGAACACAGGATTGAGGTCGTACATTCTGTCCATCCGGTCGTAGAGGTTCTGGACCCCCTGGGAGGTCTTGGGCACAAAGAATTCAAACGAAAACGTGGCGGGAGGTGAGTTGGGCGAGGCATGGGCCTGTTGCAACTTGTGGGAGATTCTCATGATGCCAATGGAAAGGGTACTTTAAGTTGATAAAACAAGGAGTGGGAACGAAGACGAGGAATGGCGCTCAGTAGAATCCACTTTTCATAGATCAACTCACACAATTGTTGGCGGGATAATACCTTTGGATGCTTATACTTGATAAATACCGCTTATCGTATAGACAACGAGTGGACACAGCAGTTAGAATGTTGGGGAAAGGGGAGATGGCGGGAGGAACACAGGCTGGGCTTAAGTATGGCACTGTGGATCAAACAACACTTTGGTTCTCTCTATAACCTTAAATAAATAGTCACACGAGAGTCTTTAAGGGAAAGAAACAGTTGACTCAACCCAACGTCTGGTTCCTTAAGTATGGATCGATTTTTGGGTGCGCGCAAAAATTTACAACGTGGTGATCCGGTACCGCTCTCAGGTGCATGTGAGTGAGTCATGGGACCTATACAGAGCACACGGCAGGGCAGATAAGTGGGGGCTGGAATTAGGTATGGATGCGCTGGTTTCATGCCCAGCATTAGCGGGTCTGGGGCTATCTAGCGTGCTAATCAGAATTTTCTACGGTCCTCTGCCTCCCATTTTAAACGAGCCTATTCCCCCTTTTACCCAATTCCGGAGCACCTCCCCATACCCCTACTCTATTTGGTTGGCACTTCTCACGTGATCTTGTGCAAGCGGGGCCGCATATTGGATCGGGCAATAAAAGGAGCGGCGCCGATGCGAATTACCCGATTGGGATCTGCCAGTGGTTTAAAAAAAAAGTAGGTACGTATAGGTGGCCTTGAAGGTAATAGAGTATGGTCGCCTGGCTACCTACTGGCTGAGGTGGTAAAAGTACGTGAACGCTAAAGAATGTACTAGGATGTTCATATATGGAAAAAACCGGGACTTTCCCCCCTTCCATCGCATTGAAACCTGGTCCTACTCTCGCATTTTCACCGGGCCGGGATATATGGGCCAATGAGTCAACGATGACTCAACCAAGACCCACCATACTTGTTGGTTTTCATCCAAAAGTCCAAGCTGTTGACATTACTGTTAATTGAGTAGCTTGATCAACCCCGCCAACCCCGCTTTGCTGCAGTTCAACTCACTCACTTCAATTAAGCTTTGGGACTAAGTTTGGCTGCAAAATCTTAGCGCACCTTTTGAATTCCTGGTCCACCTACCCAATTCTACAATATATCTGTTCTATCTCTTATTCCTTCGTCTATACTACTGGTCATAACTCATCATGATCAAAGATATCATCATCTGAATCTTCGACGTTTTCTGTTCTCCCTTCCTCCTCATCGTTTTCTATCTTTAAATCCTCGTCCACCTCCTCATGTTCCTCGATCTCCACACGTACGTTGGCGTTCACTTCGTCCATCAACTTCCCCACCTCATTATCATAGTCTTGCCATTCCGGAATCAACCTTCTAGCCCGGTCAAGTTTGTTTTCTTTTGTTAATGGATTGTTACACAAATCAATCGTTTTGGCATTCTTCATTGACGCATCAGAACACCATGTTTCACACCAAAGCCAATCTTGAGGAAGACTGAAGATCTTGAGCAGTCTTTGTAAATTGTTCGGCAAATCTTGGTCCAAATTTGATAAAGAGTTAGGATCAGACGAAAGTTTCTGATAGTGACTTCGAAGTTTGTCTCCAGCATTTATGCTTCTGAACTTCTTCAAGTCAACCACATATAATGCGCTAATATGATACTTGAGATCGTCCTGCAATACATCTGACCAGTACCCTTGTTTCCAAAACCGGAAGCCTTCCATCTCATCTCTTGAATCACACATTGGGGTGAATCCATATGGTGCACCTTCCAAGTCTAAGCTTACCAATTCTGCCAAATCGGTTCGGACAATTTGATCAGCATCAACAAAAATAACTTTATCCAAATCTTGAGGAAATAACACATCCAAGAATAAGATCTTATAACCCCAAATTGTTCTTTGCTTTTCCCTTTGTGCACGCAAGAATGAAGGCCATTTGTATGTTATTAACTCATATTCGAAATTATACTTGTCAGCCAAATGTGGCAAAAGTCTCTTGAAATGTGACGAAATAAAGTTCTCAACAATCCAAAACTTAATCAGCTTCGTACTATGCTTTCTGACTGAAGCTGTCATTATGGACAAGAAACGCTCGTATAAATGACCACTGGCGATAGTAAAAATGTTGATGTCTGCATGCTCAGTTTTTGTCTTTGCATCCTTTTGAATTATTTCCGTTCTCTGGCGTAACCGTGGGTACAATGTCTTACCCTTGAGATCAAACACCGAAATCTTAACACTTTCCAAGTCTACGTTGTTGGCAAGGAATTTATTACTGGAAGCAGAAAGCAACTCATACGAGTCTTTGCTCTCACCACTCTTTATCCTGAAATCCCAAACTCCAGGCTTTGAATGTAATTGAAAATATCCCATGGTTGACATGACAGATGTATCCGAGGTCATGCTTCCATTAGAAATTTCTAATGCTAATCCAGCTGGAGCGTTTCCAGTTCGAACATCTCTGGCAAAACCTTCGACTAGAATGCTCTTCAATTCGTATGTTCCTTCTATCTGTTTCTGGTCAAGATTCTCAAAACGAATGTTGTCCAAATCAACACCGATTGGACTGTCTTTTGTAACAGTGATCCATTTAGAAGGTGAATCTAACTCCACAGTTAAAATATCTGTGCTTGGTAAGTGGTCAAAATTAGCACTATTTGAGTAGACCCAATTTCCCCTCGAGTCAAATTCAGGGAGAGATCCAGGGAAAACACCTCTGTAGAATCTCTGAATAGGTAAAGCTTCAACATTTTGTTCGGAATTGGGTTGAATCAATATTTTAACTGTCACGAAAGCAAGGTCTTTTAAGGAGTTCACAATAGATACCATTTTTTGAGAATATTCATCAAGAGGGTCAATAATAAGGAATATATCAATATCTGTGTCCAAAGAATTTTTAGATTTACCCTTATTGATATCAGTCACATCCAAAGAATACTTAGTATTGATGGTACCGAAATCAAATCTTGGTACATCACTGTAATAAAACTTTGAATCGGTGAAAGACTTCGTCACGACAGTAGAAACTAAATCAAACCAATCTAAGTCGTCCGATTTTTCGCGCCTATTAAATTCAATGAGCTTCTTGTACCCAAATTCTTTAGGGTATGCATTCACAATATCATTGAGGACCAGCAACCTTTGGTTAAACTCGTATTCAACCAAAAGGTCAAGATCCAGATCATTTAAAAGCAGGTCAAGTCTGAAGTACCTGGAATTAAATAGCAAGAAATTGTGATGCACAGGCAAGTTTTTGTTCTCTAATAATTGAATCACTCTCAAGTTCGGAGTACTTTCAACGTTCTCATT
Organism: Suhomyces sp. yHQL142; assembly: GCA_030582675.1. Classification (NCBI taxonomy): domain Eukaryota; kingdom Fungi; phylum Ascomycota; class Pichiomycetes; order Serinales; family Debaryomycetaceae; genus Suhomyces; species Suhomyces sp. yHQL142. Next base: position 126,742 of record JAJMGU010000022.1, read on the forward strand.
ATACCATAAATTGAGTCTATCAATGATTTCATCAATGTCACTTGAGCTCAACAGATTTAAAGAGATCAGCATCTCTATCTTCTCCAATTCCTCAACAGGAAATCCGGTATTTAAAATACGAATTTGCAACGCTTGTGGTGATCTCTTCAATAATCCCAAAAGCAATTTGAGTTGCTCAATCAAGATTTGCTGGTTGAAGTCTCCAATTAACCAAAACGTTCCAGAGATGTCATGTTCATCACTAGTCCATTCGTTCGAACGTTTGAACGCAACAGACCATTCCCAAACATCTTCATCCACTGATTTATATAAACTATCTGTTGGATCGAGCGGGATGACTTTCAAATTACGAGTGGACTTGGAACCCTTGTACAAAAGACTTTTCAATGAGACACTTCTACTCACACCTGATTTCAAATGGTCTTTCAATAATGATATGTCTTGAGAAAGTTGTCTACTCATAGCGAGTTGCCAATTAGAAGAACCCAATTCATAAATCACACCATTAAAAGCAATAGATGCAGACTTGATGGAGAACTTATCCAAAGTTCTTTGATAAACACCATGGTCAAATTCGTAATCTTCGGGAACTTTTATGGATTCTAGCAAGCTAGTGGCCGCATCTTCATCCTCGGACTCCAAATATTTGTACAAGAAAGCCAATGATTCTTGAGCTGAAGATGTATCAGCAATGAAATAGAACCGTTCGGCCAAAGCTCTATCTCTCTCATCATCACCAATGGCGATTATCCCAATTTGTTGAGGTATTCCGCTGTCCAAAATAACCTTAGATAAAGCAAAAAGAACTTTCAATTGCTGTTTATTTCCAAAGTTCAATGCAAAAATGAGATCATGCACATTTTCTTTTAAAGGTGGGATTTGATTTGGTTTGAGCTGGTGTGACCCGAGGTAAGCTTCATCTTTATCCGTGGTATATTGATCATAGGTGTTGTCCTTTTCAATGTCATTCAAAAAGACCACACCTCTTTTTCTCTTGTATGAGCCTGAGGTAAATACGTTTTCATAGATTTTGAACCTATTTTCATTGTTGCCCATAAAGGTATTCCCACTTCTGAATTGAGTTTGTCTGACGGCAGTAAGTAAAGCAAACTTGGAGATAAGAAACTTTGATTGTTCACTGGTAAATCCAAGTGCCTTGAGTCCACGAATAATCATCAATTCATCAGCAATCTTATCTATCAATGCAATTGAATCAAGTTCCAACTTATGAAGTGGTGAACCATTGATATAGAGACCGTAGGAATCCTTGGATAATCCTTTCTGTTCATTCTCGTTGAATTGGTCCTCAATTTCCGTCAAATAACGTAAGTTTTTAGCCTCGCCAAGGTACGAAGCAAATTTTGGGAAATCTGCTAATATAAGGTTGAGAAGTTCATAGTTTGTCACGTTCTTGAAGTTGTTATACAAGACCAACGACAATAACTTAGCACCCACAGTTTCAAGATGTTCTTTGGTGACTGGTTGGATTTCTGACAATTGTTGGATTTTCCAAAGATCCTTGGAGATTTGAAGATTCTTGGACGATTTTTTTGATGTCTTCAACGGTTTTTGAGCTTTCACGTCTCTCTCATCAATCACCACATAGTCACCTCTTTTCAAGGAAAGATCAACACCGTACCCGCTCAAAGTATCAGATGTCTTGGTCTTGGGAGGAAGGTATCTCCACACGAACCTGATTTTGCCGGATTTGGCACTTTCGTAGAGATTCTTGAACATATCAGCGAAGTCGTGAGAATGAATATTGGCATATAACACCAATAATGGGGCTTTATGAACATGCCCAATGACCCTATCAAACGGCATCAATTCAATATCCGTTGCCTTATCTGTCTGAAGGGCATACAAATCATCCACAGAACAGTATAATTTATCATTGTAGATTACCCACGAAGATGGAGTCTTCGAAGTGCTTCGCACACGATTTCCAAATGAATCCACCGCACAATCTTTGGCCACCTTGGCCCCCAATTTGGGTTCAATTACAGATGTATAATAGTCATACTGGGCTTGTACTCTAGGATAGTTGATCTTGTTAACAAAGTTGAAATTGATAAACGCCTTTGCTGTTTGACTCAAGTCTAGACTCTTTGACCCCAATATCGAATTGAACTTTTCAAGCTCCGTACTGCCCTCGTGGAGTGGTTCCTCGGATTCGTTTTCTTCGTCGTTCAAGCCAAGCAATTGGAGGAGGGCTGGCACGTAGAGATCATCTTCAAGACCGGCAATTGTTTCTAGAAGATTGAGGTCGAAACTTGGAGTAGTCCATGGAGATTCCAACTTTACCAGTAGCGAGTTGGGGACAGGATCTGATGCACCAATCGGGACAATTGCATATCCGGCCACGAGTAGCGCCAGTCGTTGCAACCATCTGGAAATCAACATCTTTGGGGAAGTAACGAAAGTGTTGAGTGTACCCTTTAAGATCTTTTACCAGTTGCTTATATAACATACTTGTTGGTATGGTACTTCTGTACGGCATATAATGCCAGTATATACACTACCACAATAAACAGGATATTATTGTTGAAGAAGTAAAGATGTGGCAATTTTGCAACCACAACCTCCATACCGGAATTTGAAACGGCTTGATGCCAATAATAGTCATACAATGCTTGGGCCTTAATGAGCTCGCCTAGCGGTAACAATCATAATTGCAGACACAACAAAATGCAACGCTTTTTCTTTCACTTCCAAGACATGAAAAATTGGTGTATAATGCCCAAAAACCATTATCAACGAATGAACTCGGATACTACTAATAGTTAATGAATGAACAAAATCTCCTAATTTGAATGATGATATGCGCATACGGAGAATACGATAAATTTAGAGGCATTGAAGCTTTTAGCTGACAGCTTTTCATACTTGAACAGGTTGAAATTTACAGGTAAATAGTTTTATTCCATCGACCACCATCTACGGAATGAGATTGATATCTGTGTACAGTTTCTATCCAGTTTCCCGCAAACTTTCGACCATATTTTTCACATACCGAACGGGTTTCTTAACTTTTCAGCGACCACCAAGAAAGTCAATTTCAATTGTGTGACAGGGATTGCAAGTAACGTTACGAACAAAGTCGAAAGTTCGAATTTTGTTGTGAGGAGTAGTATCGCATGGAAATTGAAAGTAAGGTGTCCATGTTCATGAATTATATGTGGTACACATACTTACTGCTATAGTGAGCAACTTAATGTATATTGAGAGCTTGTTGACTCTGGAGAGCACTATAGTAGAAAGAACAGTTGAGTAATGGAGTAAGCATAGTCTTTTGAGGCTCGTGCCCTGCTAGTGTACTATTCCTGTACCATATAGAAGCTCAGTACTCTATTCTGCGTGCTTAGGCCAAAAAAGGCAGCTGCTGCAAGTCGAATTCTATTCTTGCCAATTTTGCAACCACCAATGAGCGCCGTCAAAACTATTTATATCCCCACTATCTGCAACTCTCAAACAGTTCTGCTCTTCCACACCAAATCAACATGTTTTACAGTCTTGGGTCTCTTTTATACACTTGGTATAACTACGTGTGTGTTCATGGCCAGAATACATCTGTGATCTTGATTTGTTTAGTCGTGATTAACTGGGCTACGTGTTCAGCTATCACTAAGACTATAGAGAAAGCTTGTGTCGCAATTAACGAGTTTAACAATAGAACTATTTTCATATCCAGAAGCCCAAAGGTCGGTCATGATTTTGCCGATATGAGTGACGATATTCACGCGACAATATTGGAATTTCTTGTTCAACGAGAAGTTTACAGATACGGTTTGATGAACAAAAGATTCAATGCTTTGAGCATAAAGAAGCAGTATTCAAAACTCTGCGTTGAAAGTTTAAAGGATAAGTTTATAAAACTTTCGCAACATGACAACTTTTACTTCGAGTATACAATCATTAGCCAGAAACTGTTCTTTGACTTGTTTGCATCGGTACATTTCGATTCGAGAGCCAATCTAATCAAGGAGGTCTTGTTCTTGGAACCGACCATCAACATCCCGTTTCTTGAAAAGCTCTCTCAAAAACTTCCAAGTACAATCATTTCAACTGAGCTGATCAATCGGAACTTTGGATATATCGAGGCATTGGGCCCTTCCATTCATAAGCTTAACTTGACTGAATTGAAAATCACAATCACCAATCTAAATGATAAGATTCCAGAACAATTAGAGTCACTAACAATTGATTTTGGACAGAATTTGGAGTCGCCAAATCTAAAAAACATAGCCCACTGCCAAAATTTGAAAACACTACGTCTATTTGGTATGATGCCAGTACAGACTATTGATGGCATCACATTGGGGATAGGAAACGAGAAATTGTCAGTCCAAAACTTGGAAATAAGATATTTTCAAAAATATACAACGTCTGATGTGCTCGATTGTTTTCAGGTCGAAAGATTACGGAGCCTTAAACTAGCAAACGTTACAATATTCCAACCAGAAAGAGCTTCCAAGATGGTGAGATTGCGGGATTTGTTAGAGAAATCAACCACCGGTACACTTATAGATCATCTTCCCCATAATACGTTGAGAAGTCTACATGTAGATCATTCTATTATTAAAGAATTGTTAGAACTCAAAGGGTGGTTATTATCTTCAGAGAATAGGAAATACTCAGGCATTTTATTCCAGGGTCGAAGTTTAGAGATACTAAAGATAAATTCATGGGAGTTCAGAGGAGCAGTGGATTTACGAAATACAGCAGAAACCAATAGTGTTACAAGTGGTATTGTCATACCCCCACCCAGGACACTGGAAACGACAGATGAGATTAAGTTGATACAATTTTTTATATTCTTTCCAAAGTTTGTGTCATTGGTGATGAATAATAACTACATCTGGTATAACCGTATCAATGGAGAGTACCAAAACAATAAATTATTGAATACCGGGAAATCTTTTAAATTTTATTAATGGGTGTATATATTCGATAAATAATTGCTACTTTTCTTGGATACTCTATTGCCTTTGGTGCTTAACTCATAATAACTTGTTTTCGAGTAAGCGACTTGAAAATTTCACAGTTGTGAATTTGTCGTCCGTTCTCCATTTAGAGGACTTTTCAGACAGTCATGAGAATTCCAGGTAACACCTCAATTAAGAGAACAGAAAGTACTGCAATTGCAAAAGCGTTTCGAACTTCGTAAACCCGGAAAAGTGATGCGAAAAAGAGGGTGGTATACAACAAAAAAACCATAAAGTCGTAGCTGCATCCAAAGGCATCAGCAACCATAACCAGGAGTATTAAAGTCACTACGTATAGCAAAAGGAAATGCCCAAACAACATTGGTTCTTTGCAAAGAAAAGAGACAACAGGATAATTGAGTGCTTTCCACACAAATGATGTTGATTCACTAGACTTGTTGTCCTTGCTTGAAAGCGAATCATTACCTGATTTGTTGTCCTTTGGTGGAAGTGCCGAGGACGGGCGACTAGCTGATTGATCATTAGTTGATTTGTTGCCCTCTAGTTGAAGTGGTGAGGGCGGGCGATTAGTTGATTGAGTTTCAAAGGCTGCTGCTGCTGGTTCAGAACGGGTTGATTTGAAGAGCCACATTCCAGCTAAAGCTTGCAGCCAGGTTCGGGCGGTTGGGGCAGGGGTTGCATCATTGTTAAGGTCACTGTTCAGTTCCTCATCTTCTCTTCTAAAACTTCCTGGAAGTACGATTGAATTAAAACCGTTCAATTCGGCTAGGTCACTCATTTTTACTTCACAGTCTAACTCACTAACTCACTAACTCGCTTGGGGGTTGTGTGCCTAACTATGATGAATTTGTGGTGGGAATTGCTGTATTATTGCAAAAGAATAGAGTGGTTAACTTGGTCGCAATTAAATTGCAACCGCCGCCTTAAATACTCAAGGTGCGTAGACAAAAATGATATGCGAATATAGAGGATACGAAAGATTAGGCTGATATTGTTTTGTGTAAACGGGTTCAAATTTCCAGCTAAACTGTTCACAATATTTCTTAGACCGATAAGCTCATATGGTTAAGGCATATAGTTTACTATCTAATTATATCCATATGCTACCCTTTAAGGAACGTGATAAAGATCTAGTGTACAGTGATTCCTGTATATTATTTCTCACACCAATTATCATGCAATCACGTGATACAGTGGTTTAGAGGTATAGAGGTAGAAAGGGATTTTGGGAGTTTTAGTAGAGTCAATGGGGAGAGTAGATAGACGGGGTAGCTCTATTTGTTAGGATTGGTAGCTCTGGAGTTTTTCAGAATTTTTTGATGATTTTTAAGGTCACAATTAATGGGGTTATAGTTCTCCTATATTGTTCTACTATAAGAGGAATGATAAGATAGGTGAGTATTCCCCATAATTACCTTCTTAGGGTATCTCGCTATCTGTTACTTCTAGTTCCTTTATGAACTTCATAGAATCCATCAATTCATGTGTCAAAAATTTTATTAATAACCTTAATTAATCTCATAAATAACGGGGTTGAACCCATGAAGAATTAGAACCATCCAGTATGATAAATAGTAAATAATTTAGTATAGTACAGTTAAAGTACAGTCACAGGCTTGACATGAGACAAAAATGAAAATAAAAAAGGAGATGCATTTCATAGAATGTCTTCATTAAAGGTAAGGAAATATAACAATCATAACAAATCATCAAAGCTAATTGATTTCACAGTTTTTTTGATATGAGTGGGTTTAGGTGGCAGGTTTTGCTTGACGTTCTGAGGTTTTCTCTTCTTTGGGTTATTCTTAATGGTCACTTTCAGTCCCTTTTTACCATCGTTCTTCTCTTTCTTAAGATTGACGGCTTTGGGCCTGGGCTTACCCTTATCATTCATAGGCTTCACTATCTCTGCCGTTTTAGTATTAGCATTTACACTTTCAACACTGGGTGACTGCGAAGATGTTTCTTCGTGTTCTAAAATACGATCTTGATGTACTGTAATGCGCTTGCTCTTTTTTATGATTTGCTCAAAATTGAGATCCGCCACCAACTTCCTTCTCGGGTAAGAATTTTCATCTCCAAAAAATGTCCTTGGTGAGGTTGAGGCAGTGTACTGGATCTTATCCTCTTCCGTGGACCCAAATGAACTCACTGAGGAGCTTGCAATTTGATCATCGTCAAAAGATGGCAATAGGCTGCTAAACTGTACTCTTCTTGTGTCTCTAGGAGTACCTTCTCCACTGCTTCCACCAGTATCCTGACGTAAGATTGATTTAGGGTGAGATTTCGAATCACTTTCTTCTTCACATCCATCGATAACAACAATCTCGTTGTCTGGTTGGAAATCAAGTCCATTCTCTTCGTTTGTGAGATCTATTATTTCCTTATACTCATTGTATTTGTTTCTTTGGCGAGATTTTTTTTCGATATTAGTATCAGTACCATTCACCGATTTGATCCACTCTTTATTTCCATTAAGCGGACCTTCCGCATCCTTGGGTATTATATCCACTTCTTCCAACTCCTCCTGAATTGGCTCGACACCTTCATGCTCATTATTACTGTGACACCATTTCGCGTCTTTGGCTCTTCTTTCAGCTGCCTGCAACATAGCCTCTCTAAGTTTTCGTGGGTCCTTGAGACTTGGTTTGGTCACTCCACCAGTTGTACCAGCTCCCAATTTATGAGATTCTGCTTTGAATTTATGTTCGCTCAACTTCTTGATTCTCTGATCCCTGACAGAAATATATCCTCCGTCCCTATTATAGACACTGCCTAGTTTTTCTTCCTCGCATCTATAACCAGGAATAGTAGATGCTCCACCGGCCCTTAGTTGATCATATCTCTTGTTCAATCCGTCCAAGAACTTGTAGAACTTGGCATCATGAGCACCATACAAGTTATGTGTGAGCTCGTGTAAAAACGTACCGACTATGTCCTGTAAAGGATAGAACAGTCGGTCATTCGAATGATAACGAAGCCGTAACAAAATCTTCTGTCCTCGGTTTACATTCAATCCGAGTAAGTTGGCGTCTTTTGGATACATTTCACAGAGGTTTCCTACCTTGAAATTGTTCTCACGTATGATGGGTGCAACCAATTTGGCCACTTCGTGAAGTAAACTTTGAGCGTACTCTTTGTCTAAGTATCTCTTTAGAGAGCTGATTTTAGCGATATTCGACACGGGGGAACGGGTATTTGGAGCGTCCTTCCGCACGTGCGTGTTGTTACTAGCTGGCCGTACCATATCGTGTTATTTCTGCCCATGTAAAAGATGGTCGTTGGTGTTTGTAAGGGTTATTAATGTATATTTTGTATTTAAAGTCTGCTTGTTCAACCCCCCAATTGTATTGATGTTACGGGGTGTGTGCAGGACGCGAAGCTCTGTGATTTTTTTTTGTTCCGGGGAAGATTGGGGAAAACTCCAGAGATAGGTTGATCAACAAAAGAATTTTCTGACGTAAAATGGGTAGTATAAATATGACTTGTTGAATTCTCGTATTATAGTAATATTTATTGGTGATAGCTAACCATTTTGCCAAAATTACTTGGGGCTTTCTAACCTGCCACTTATCTCATCACATGACGGATAATCCCGGAATTCCCAATCGGGACAGTTTGCAAGCTTATCTGAGAGAAGATTGATATTTACGAGTCAATGTTGGAATGATACTATGGTGGCACGTTCATACTAATATTCAGTATGTGAAATGCATTTCTTGATCAAAATTGAAAGTATTGCACTGTGCTGTTCAATTCTAGTAAATCTTCAGAGTCTCCATTCATCACATTCTTAGAATCTCTTAATTATGACTATTCTCATATAACGTATCAATGAAAGAGGTCATAAACGCTCCTGGAAAACTGGCCAAATCTCCTGCCTGTTTTCCGCTTTCGTTATAAAGCTGTACTGCTCTATAGACCGCTTCATATAAGTCGAATTTGGAACCTTGTATTCCGTCTGCCTTTGAAGCTACAAATGCTGCAATGACACTTCCTAACGAGCAGCCCGTTCCAGTGATGTACCCCATAAGTGGATGCCCCCCGGCGATTGTTTCCACTCTCTTTCCTTCAATGATATAGTTGATGGATCCAGTCACGACAACAATTGTTCTAAAGTCGATCGATACTTCCTGACCAATTTTGATGATATTTTCAGACGTAACGTCTGCAACAGAATCCACCCCACGCATTAAAACACCATTGGAGTGACCTGTTTGATATGTACTGGTCAATTTGTGTATGGCCAGTATTTCACCCACATTCCCTTTGATAACCGAAACTTGTCCAGCGTTGAGCAACAATCTAGAGGCCTCTAATCTGGCCTTAGATGCACCGGCTGCAACTGGATCATATATTATATGTTTACCATGACTGTTGTAGGCTTTGAATGCACTGATGAATACTTCCAAAAGTTCAGGAGTAGGCGTCCCAATGTTAGCAACCAAAGCTACGTTGGGGACAGATGCAAATTCATCATATTCCTCAGCAAGTTCAGACATGGCAGGTGAAGCTCCAATGGCCAACGTAACATTGGCACTAAAGTTCTTCACCACGTTATTGGTAATATGATGGACCAAAGGTTTAGCCTTGCGAACAGCTGCAGCGGCGACTGAATACCCATCTACTCTTTCAGGTTTGGCGACACCTTCATTATCTTCTAGGTCGACTCTCCAAGGGGCAACAGAGTTTACAATCTTGACCAATTCTCTCGTGGACTTGGCAGCATCTTCACTGGCCATAATACAAGAGACCACCGCTACACCGTCTATACTTTCACCGGGAACCACACATTGGTAAAGCACATTTGCGGCATTGGCCTGGTTGATTCCACCTATAGCCACCGAAGCTATTTTGCGGGAAGCAGTACGGTTATGGTTTCCTAAAACCTGGAGCATTTTCCTTACTCCGATTGGACCCGTTCCTCCTGGAGTCAGAACGTTCATTTTAGTCTTGGTAGCGTAAACTGTGCCAATTCCAACATAATCAACAATTGCTTCATTGCACACCTCCTCCACCTCTTCAGGAAATGAACAGGTGACACCGATGATTTTGTCTTCTCCAATAAGTTTTCTTACGGTGGCTGCTGGCATATCATCCTGTCCAACATGGACTCCTTCAGCATCAACAGCCAAGGCAACATCGACTCTGTCGTTGATAATCAAGGAAATCCCCTTCTTTTTGGTGAGCTCATGGACAAGGTTGGCACGTTCAATGAAGTCCCGAGTCAGAAGTGTTTTTTCACGTAATTGAACAATAGTAGCTCCGTTTTCAATGGCAGCTTCGACTTGTTTTAAGAAAGTCGATGACTCAGGCACCATGGATGAGTCAGTGACCAAGTATACCGAATAGTCCGTCATGTTGATGGTAGCAAGGAGTGTGGTATGATAGATGGTGGACAAGATCAAGTTGTTAAAGAAGAATCGTTAGCCATCACTTGACTGTTGTAGATTAGACTGGACATTCGATGGCCAAAGCAGTGATCATTACAGGGTTCGAGCGCTTTAAGCGCATACTTAATGCGACTATACTGGTGAAGAGGGAAGAGTTGAAGTAAAGAGATGTGACGATACTACGTGGTTGACTCTTTTTGTAATGATGTCATATCTTCTGCTCTTTCTCTGTCTCTAGTTCTCTTTCTCTTTCTCTTTCTCTTTCTTTCTTCCTTTATTTCCCCCTCTTTCTCTCCTTCTTATCGATAGCTTACGATGATTCAAAAAAACCATACTGAGTCACCATGATCCGTCAATCCGATCATGGGAGTCACATGTTACTCCGTTATCCAAAGGAGTCACACTCACACCAATCCACAGGAGGAAACAGGTACGATCCGTCTCGTTGATGTTCCAAGGGAGTCAATTACAACGGCTCTGGGTGTCCGGTATCATTCAGTCATAATCAGACTTGCCCATTCAAGCGATCCGCTAAGAAGTGCTATCTGATAGTCGGCAGCCTAAACAATCAGTTGCACGTTCAATGGTTCGAAAAGGGTCTGGAAGTATCACCATTGTTGTGCCTTCTGCTTCTGTCCCTGCCTTGTTTCGATGACTCATGGGTGCGTATCAGATGAACCAGAAGGGATCAAAAGAATATATACATGGCAGAAGAAACTCATGATGATGCGACTCTCTTCATTAAAATACAAGAGGTATCAGTGGATCGAAAGTGGGGCTCTGTTAATGAAAATTGTTGTTTGGTGAATTACTGCAAAAGTCACTCCTCTGTCGCAATGGTTCAACAACCCTCAAGAGAACTAGGGTTCTATGAACGGTACTATGTTTGTCGAAATACAGAAATGTACTATCCCAATTTCAACATCATTGCTAGATACAACTTGCCCGTGGATAGGACCCTTTTATCGAAAGCATTGACCTCATTGATCCAGAAGAACATTTGGTTGACCTACCAGATGTTCAAGAAGCCAGGGTCCAACAGCAAAGCGGTCAACTATAAAAATTGGACGCTTCGGTCGGTCAACAAGATCAAATTCGATGATGTTGTTGAGTTCAAGACCATAAAGACCTTTGGTGAAGAAACCTTGACCCATGTTTCCAATCTCTTCATACCCATGGATGCAGAAGACCTCCCCTTATGGAGAATCATCGTATTTGAACCTGAAGACGAAAAGAATGCTCAGTATGTCTGTGCATATTTTGACCATGCTCTCTATGATGGTTTATCGGCCCTCGAGTTTCAAAAGGATTTGGTCAAAGAGTTGTCGGTAGCAAGTGATGACGGAAGTGATCAGGAGTACATTTTTGATATTGAAAGAGATTCCAAGTTTCTCCCATCTAGACCCATTCCTCCGACCACTGACCAGCTCAGAATCTACGACCTCACGTACGTTGAATACTTCAAGCTCTATTTCCGCAAATACTTTCCTCTGGTCACAAGGTTAATGAGCTACTTGAAGTCGTTGATATTCAAACCTCATCCGTTGACTCCTAACTTGGAGATCAACCCCATCTTTTCACATCCAAAGACCATCAGACATACGAGATCAAAATACAAGATAATCAAATTTAGTCCCAATGAAGTCCACTCAATATACAAGTATTGCAAGTCAAAAAACATCACCATGACCCCATACTTCCATGCGATCAGTTTACAGTGCTTGGAAGAAGAGTACTTTGCAAGGCTTCATCCAAATAAGCAATTTTCGACTTCTTCACTTACAGCTATAAATGGAAGAAGATATTTTCCACCGGCAACTCCCTTCAAATATGGAGTATTTGTTACTGCCGATGCTTTGGTGCTACCCCCAGTCTTGGGCCGGACCCAAGAGTTCATGAAAAGGATCAATTCCATTTTACTTGATGGTCTTAAGACGCAGAAACCGTTTAGAGTCTTTGGAGAAATCAAGTATCAAAACTTTTGGGACTTCTTCAGGAGTAAAATATCTCCAGGTGGCAGGAACACACTTACTATTTCCAACTTGGGTAGAGTTCCAGATTCAGGAATGAAGTATAAGATCGTTGATGCGTATTTTGGTCTGACAATCTCAATTCTTTACAGCAACATCATCAATTTGGTTACTACAGATGAAGGGGGATTGAACCTCGTATACGTTTATTTGCCTGAAGCCGAAGAATTGTACGAAGGAGATCGAAAGGTTATGGATATACTCTTTGAAAAGTTAAAGGAGAAATCGCTCAATTTTGCAACCGAACAAAGATAGCCACCGTTTATTACACATCGTAAGTCTGAGTTAAATTAGATTCATATATGCCATTATATATAGTAGCAAATACAATATGCCATCCAAGTATATCAAATCAATCCTCTCCATCACTCGCTATACCTCCAGATTTGAATGAAGACATCAACGTATCCAAGTCCTTCTGGCCATCACTTTTACCCACCAAGTTCATCAACTCTCTGCTCCTGGCAATGGAATACTGCTCACACTTCTTGATCGTTCCACTCACCCTCGTGCATCGAAGAATCACGCTATTGCCTTCAAGATGGTCTATCATGGTCAATGCTGCCACCACAAGTGGATACGACAGTCTACCACATCGTATAATTCCCGTGGACGTCTTGTTACTGAAATATTTCACCGTGAGCTGCATCCCCGCAGTTCCCGATCCAAACTCCCCATAAACCTCCTGGATCATCTTGCGTAGGGTATTCGTTAGTGTTTTGGGGTTGATTGATGCTGGTGATGATTGGTGTAATGTGAGTAAAGCTTCGTTTTGGGAGTTGCTGAAATTTACAAAGTGGTCATGTGATGTTTTGGATTTGTCCTCCGTTGGTGGATATAGCACGTCAAAGAGAATGTACCTCTGTTTTATTCTGACCATGGTAACTGTGTGAAAAATGTGGTGTTAGCGTATGTATTTGGTTGTGACTTCAGATTGTTGGTGATGAGTTGATTATAAGGTGAGCTGTATGCAGGAGACTTTTTCAATATATCTTTTATTCTTTATTCTTAATACTACATCTATCTTTGAATATTGGCCCGATATTGACCTGACTTTTCCCATGTATGGGTATAAAGTTCTGGTAGCCTTATCTTGTGAATAAATCCAGTGCCTGACCTGGTTTGGAATTCTATTCCTATTATGGTACACAATATACACGAGTCTTTTAAACTCTCTCCCCTCCCTTAGCTTCGCTACTCTGCTCTATTCTGCTCCTAGATTGTCAAGTACTTCTCAGTCAACTCTCTAGCCAAGATCGAATTTCCATTCGTATTATAAATTAACGTCAAGTTGTACGCTGCTTCCGCACTCAAATCGTACTCTTCATCAATCTTACCGTGAAACTCCAACACTTTGTCGTAGTACCCAACAGCCAATGACGTCAATCCGATCATATGGAAGAGTCTTCCAAAATTATATTCTAGCTCTTGCAATTCATATTCGGTTGCATTTTTTTGTCTAACTTCTTTGTACTCCAAGATGTAACTGATTCCTTGCAATAACTGTAAATGTCTATTGTTAGACAAACGCTGCATGGAACGATGCACATGGGACAATCCAATGACAAGACAGATCATGGGATCTTGATTATAGAATTTGTAGGCACGGTTCAAGTAGACGATTGAAGACACATAACTCCTACTACCACCCAATAGATTGGCATAGACGTAAAGAAGATCAATGTGATCATTTTTCAATGGAACGTCTTTGACACTGGAAGTAATGGTCGCCATTCCAATGAGCTTTTTACCCAATAAGATAGAGTCAAACGCTTTCAATTGACGTAAAAAGAACTTTTGATGATTATAGTTGGTGAAAGTATCCCAAGAAATGATTCCTGATGCAAAACAACAAATGAAAAACTTGTATATGAATGGTGAAAATTGATTCAAAATCAAAAAGTTTCTGATAAATACCGTTATTATCGTCATGTCTTTTTTCTTTAGTCCAATAATAAGTTTGATAAGTCTTAGCATAGATTCTTTGACTTTGTCTTGTATGAAAATACTGACATTCATGGCAATCTCAATAAATTCATTCGACTTTTCATAGTCATTATCGTAATTCAAAAGAAGAACAGCATACTGGGTAAAAATCTTAAACCAGTCATCATATGAAATTCCACGGTATTCCACTTTGGATGTTAAAAACTGACGTGAATAATTCTCGTTGGCATCAGCTCCTCCAATGCCTTCATAAAGATTGTAGACTCTAGCCAATTTTTCATCAATCCCAAGGTCCTTTTTTCGTCTATAAAGAATGATACCCTTAAACTGCCTGTTTTTATCTCTTGGAAAGAAGCTCTTGACTCTGATGAATATTTCAAGTAATTGATATGCTAATTGATTCCAGGTTTTGATTGCAACTCTGTTTTCATCTTCACTTTGACTGTTGATAGAATCCTCCAATCTCTTCATACTTCTATACTTCTCAAGAACCTTCTTCTTGGCATTATTCTCAACTTCAAACTTCTCATGATCGGTTAATTTTTTTGACTTTGATGAAAGTTTCTCGGTTCTAATAAGTGACCCATCTTGAGTCCCACTTGGTTCTTCATCCTCATTAGATTCCCGGTCATCCGTCTCCATTTTATCTTCAATGTCCCCCTTTTCCTCTTCTCTTGCTTCAGTCACTTCAAATAACAATTTTCTTGCTTCCTCTGTATTACCTAAATGGAATTCTGCTTCAGCCAATGAGATCTTGTAGTCCAAATTATCGGTTTCCTCAGTCAACAATGTTTCGTACGCCTGTTTTGCTTGACCGTAGTCTCCGATTTCGAGAAAGCATTTACCCAATAAAACTATCAAATCAGGGGACCCTTCGAACTCATCACTGGAAGATGCCTTGATCAAAAATTGAAGAGCATCCTCGTAATAACCATGTTCTTCCAAGATTTTACCAGTTTCAAAGTACAAATCTGTAATATCATCCTTTTCCGCAATCAAAAATTCAAAATGTTTCATTGCCTCATCTTTTTGATCCAACCCCAATCTGAGATGTCCAATCTTATATCGAATATCGATTGGAAGGTCGTACAATTTTTCTTTGGCTTCATTTTTCGCTTTTTCATCCTTTAATGCATCCAATACCTTGAACCTTCTACTTTCATCGTACTCTGCATCATCATCAGTTTCATCCCACCATTTTTCTTCACTTCTATTTTGAATCCATCTAGATACAATTTTGATAACTTTGATACCATTTCTCCAAGAGTGTTGCTGTATATAAAGTTCAAGAAGAATATTGAGTTCCGCCCACCCAAACTTCGGTTGTTTTTGGCTTGAAGAGTCTTCGTAATTGTCATTAGTATTTCTGCGTCCCAGCCTGGACAGGCTTTGAGTGGGATTAATGTTATAGTCAAGAATTTTCATGTATAAATTGATGGCATCATTGATTCTTTTTTGTTCCACGTAGACACTTGCCAAGTTCTTGACAATATTTGAATCTGTGGGGTAGATCTGCCTCACTTTTTGAAACCCTTCCAAGGCTCTTCCATATTGCTTCTTTTCTCTGTATAATATAGCTCTTTCAAGAATATACCTGTAACTTTTGGTTGTATCTGAGGATATTGCTCGCGTATAACAATAGATCGCTTGGTCTATGTGGCCCAATTCACTACTTAGTTCAGCAACACTTGACCAGAACTGGGAGTCCCAGGGGTGGATATTTGCAGCAAGAAGCCAGTAATTACAACATTGATTGAGACGTCCTTGTTGTTTGTATATTTCTCCCAAAGTCTTGTAAGCACTGAAATTCTTGGGGTCTTTCTTGATCACCTCCAAGTATAAGTTCAATGCGACCTGGAAATCGTTCCGCACAAAGGCTTCGTTGGCCTGCGATAAATTCTGACGGACTTCCGGATCCAACTCACGGTTGGTACTTCTCATCATCTTCCTCTTCCAGTATGATTTGGTGCTATTGGTGGCCTTTTTGGTCTTGTTGCGTACTCTGAAGTTTCCTGCACTTCTAAGAGCATCACGGAAGTCGTAATCTTCACCATAATCGTCTTCAATGGGGATTCCATTGGGATCGTACTCTTCGTCCGACGACGAGAGAAAAAGCTTATCGTCGTCCGACTCGTGACTGGGACGAGGAAGCCCATTGCCCTCCCTAGCTTCATCGTCTTCACTGTCAGTCATTTCAAATTCATCCATCAATTGGTCCAACTCATCTTCAGACTCAATGGCGGTATTTTGGACCTGATTTTTGCGGTGCACCGCGCTACTCCCCTCCTCGCTTTCGAACACGTTGGATGACATGTTTGTACTTGGATCGGAACTTTGGGGGATCAATAATGGACACAACTGGTGGTGTAAACATTTGTTTGGAAGCTTTGTAGATGTTAGTGATGGTGTATGCAGGAACCACTGGTGTGTTTATGCAGTATGCAGGAAACGCTAGATATAGAGAACCGCGGTGGGAGTGGTGAGTGATGGAATTTGCAACCAAGGAGATGAATGGAAAAGAAGTGAAGAGAGATGAGTTTTTTTGAAGAAGAAAGGGGATTTATAGAAATTATTTGAGTATGAGTGTATCGTGCCGACAAAACGAGCTATTAGGTGATTAAAGTGTGGACAGATGATGACGTAGTAGATTACACTAGAGCATAGGTTAAGGAAGAGTGGTGAAAGTGTAAGTGTAGATGTATGGAAACAGCCTCTACTTATGATTTATGCCTAATTTGTATAAAATCGTCAACTTGTCAAATCGTCAAATTGTCAACTTTGGCATTGATTCAGACAGTTGAGTACACATAACCTAGAAGCTATACATGCCTCTTTATAACAATTTTCATGCTGTATACGTACATAACAGAGGCTCTTGTCATGCCGATTATTGTAGTAGTATCCTTATGGTCTTTATCTTCCGAATACTGCGACTCTATGTACCTCCTTTCTCAAGATCCACATGCTTCAACATAAACAGACGGTGAGTACTGTACATAGTTGGCGGGGTCAGAAATCATCCCCTCTTGCGACACAACTTGACTTTCAAAGCCAGTGTAAACCACTTACCAACCTCTCTCAAATATCTCAATCTTCTGTCCACTTCGTATCTATTTTATCTGTGAATTTTCATTATTTTCCTACAATTATCATAGATTTCTCAATAATAATATTCAGCTTCAGACTAGCCCTATAGAACGTGCCCGTGGTTCTAGAACATCCTTTTGTGTGTCCCCTCCTTTTCTTATACCCCGAAGATCATCTCGATCTACCTCTCACATTTTGCATCTCCTCCTTCATCCCCTAAACCTTCCTATGATCATCTTTGTATACATCTGCGCCGTTTGTACACTCTGCTCGCTCCCCTCCTTCGTTGCTATACTAATCGATTTTTTTGCCTTGTCAGGTGACGAACGTCCCGCTCATTATTTACGCCTATGACTTCTATTTAATTAACCTCTTCTGTCTCTCATCACTCTTTTCCATTCGTGTGCCAATTGTCCAATCCTCCTTTTGCTAGTCTAATCGCCACAAGATTCATCTCTTGAAGTCACCTGACCCGCCTGTTCCCCACCTTTGCTAACTCGTCGAATCCTAATATCAATCACGCACTTGTTTGTCGACCAGAAGTCATACACCTATTTATCAATACACACCTTGTTCAATGTCTGATTTGAGAAGAGCTGCTCTCTCCAACACCAATCTTCGGAGATTGGGATCCGAGGATGGAAACCCGGTGTCGCCGGCAGAGTCCATCGAAAGAAGTGACTCCGTCCTCAACCTCACCAAACCCGCTCTTTACTCCATTTACAGAGATGAGTCGTTCCTTAACCTCAGCAAGAGCTTGGAAGCCGACGAGTCGGGAATACAATTGAGACCTTCCAAAACCCATGCACCAGACTCGGAATCCCCGCTGTCCACAGGTACCAATACCTTGACTGGTTCTCTTCAATTACCGATCTTGGCCAAGTTGATAATTTTGGCCAGTAGTTCCTTTGTTTATAACGAAATCACCAAGCATATCAATTACAATCATCTCCCTAAACCTGGTGATGGTCAGGGGTTGTCCACTTTGCCCGTTTCTGTAACGAACACCATTATTTTCAGCATCTTCGAAAAATTGAAGATTGGGTCCTACATACCTATTAACAACACCATTGCCCATATTGCTGACACAGTTTTTGCATTGACTGTCCAGGGAATTATCATGTCCTTTGCGCATCCATTCATGGATAGAATATTGCCCTCAAAGTTATCGGTACGGTTATTGTCTTCCAACCCTACACCAAAGCAGGCCAGAAGTTACTCAAATGTGGTTAACGATTTACTCCGTGCATCCGTAACATTCTTGGGAATCAGTTATGCTACTCGTAAGATCGAATGGTCTTCTTTTTTGCAAGTCTCTATTATTTGGTCGCTTTTGAACCCAGGGTTATGGTTATTACTCGATGGGACTATTTCTGGATTCATTGCCAGCGTGGTAGTAGCAGGAGGTGCATTTGCCTCGATTTACTTTGAACACTACTCATTTATCAAGCATTATGCGTCAATTCAATATGATGATTCCATTGCCCTTAGTCTCTGGATTGCCAGTTTCTTCTTTTGTGGAATCATTATTTTCGGTAAAATCGGACGGGGTTTGTTCGGTCAATAGAGAGTATAGAAGCTTTGGGCTACCTACAAATAACGTTGAAGATACTTGCCTCAAAGTGACTATACTCACTTTCAAAAAATTCAGCAAGAACCTACAAGGTAACCTGAAGAAGACACAGCATTAGCAATGTTGTTAAATAGTGACATGATTATATACCATGGTAAGCTACGTGAACACTTCAATAACAAGAATCAAGTAAAATCGTGCTTCACTTTATGTTGATCTGACCACCATCAGTGCAATAGTAGTAGTAAGAAAGTAAACTATCTAGTATATAAAGATTTCAGTTAGGATCACGTTCTTTATCACGTGCTGTGATCTCAATTATTTCTACTAACTAATGATTGGCTAATGCCAGCTTCGCACCAACCAATTAATCAACAGAAATTTCTATACAACCAACCACCTTTAATCACCACCAACAACCACTATAAACATGTCTGGAGGCCCTGTTCCCGTATGGAAGAAGTACACAACCCAATCGACCGGATTTTGGGAAAAGGTCCGTCAAGTTCTTTCGTTGGTTCCCAACAGATCGTCGGGTAATCCGCTCGTTTCTCATTTCAGAGCCATTCCTCCTGGAGCATACACTGCTGAAGAAGCCGGTAAATATATCGATCCAGTGACCATTCCTGCTGGAGACATCAAGGGAAATCCTTACTACAAGAGAGATTTCAGAAGAAATTACCCCCAGGTTCATAGTTTTGACCAGACCAAAGTGTCTGGATTGTTGAAGTTGGGTTCAGCTTCTAGTCCTAGAGTTTCTATTGGAGACAAGGGAACCAAAGAATTATCGGTGTTTATTGACTCTGCACAGCCCATCAGTTTGGCCACCACCTTGAGCAGTGTTCCAGCCGAAGTTGTGAAGGGAGAATTATTGGGTGCACAAGGAGAACCTATAGTGGCTCCATCTTTGAACAAGTTCAACTGGACCATATTACAAGAACCAGAACACGGTATGTACACCGATGCGTACCCATGTCGTATTTTCACCGAAAGAAAAGCTCCGGTTCAGGCTACTCAATAGTCAATTTGCATACTACATATACATTTGGAATACGTTTCTGAGTGAGTTCAAAGAGGTCTAGGTCAAAGACGCTTAAAAGAGGAAAAATAAAGGAGAATCAAGATTCAAGAAAGTTTCGATATTGGAACAGCTTTTTCAATCTCCTCTGTTCGTTCACATCATTTTGAGAACGATCAAATGTGGTCTAGAAACAAATAGTCCACACACCACATCAATATACTATATAAGAATCTACATATTGTGTTCAGACTTATGTAAATGTTTTTATATCCATTCATATTTATTAATATAATAAGAAATACAATAAACAAGCACTTAGTTATACTACAGATGTCGTACTCTCAATTGTATTTCTGGAAACACACTAGGTAGTCCATACAATCCAAACCAACAAATAAGATACTTGAGTACCTGTCTCTCATCGTCTTGCTCTTCTGCCAAATACTCATCCATTACTCCCTTTGTTTCACATGGGTGTACTGAGTACCATGGCGAGTCCAACAAGTGATGACTATCCAACTTCACTTTCAAATCGGTAGCAACGGGCATCGAACTCTCTTCATCATTAGCACCAACTTTGAAAAGTTTGAAATTTAATACTGGAACGGTATAAAAGTCATCAAAGGACACCGTGAATGTGATTCTTTGCTTTTCAGCATCGTTGACATTCTGTATCTGCAAAGTGGTGATAATGTATGCCTTTCCATGGTGATACTTTACGAAATTGTTGATGATGTGAAGAGACGATTGATTGTTGGAAGGACCAACCAATTGAAGGTTCTCCACAAGGATATCATTGAATTGTGTTATATAGGTATTGAACTGGACATTAGAAAGTGTAACCATAAAGAAGATACCTATATACCTTTCGCAACTTTTGTGAACATTCCCTTCACTCTTCAGACCAAGATTTGATACAGTACAAAAGGGAAGAAAGTTCATATCACTCCACGTGATAGTGTTAATAACCGAACATGTATGGCCATGTTAATCATCTCGATTACCAATACATTCCAGTCCTAGCAATTTGGGGTTATCAAGGGGGTTTACTTTCATAAGTACATCGATTCGTGGTATACACCTAGAAATAGAGAGTAGGAGAGGGATTTAGTCCGTAGCAGTAATCGTGCGATGAGTCCTCAATTGAGGTCAACGTGGCTGTTTAGAGCATGAAGTTTTCATAGTAAGCACCAAAGCAAACCTTCAGCCCACCAACCTTCATCAATTGACCTGGTCATGGTCATTAAACCATCTCTGAAACATCATTGCTCCCCAATTGACACCAGCATATATGGGTTCTATATTCCTTCCATAATTAGGTTTTGAAATAGTTTCGTAAGATATCATCTGTGTTCAAATATTATCCTTGAGTTTCGTTCTCTTCTTCAACCGTGGATGGCGTTGATTCATTCAATAAACCAGACTTTCCATTATATAAAATCCCGGAGTTGCTTCCACTTATGGAGCTTCTGTTGTAAATCTCCTTCACTTTTTCAGCATTTGGATGCCTTAAGGGTACTCCTCCTCCAAGGGCAGAGCGATTGGAGTCACCGCCCAACTGTTTCTGCATGGCATAATCACCACTGTCGAAGTACTTCTTATCTTGAAACTTGGAGGTCAATATTTGTTGAGTGGTGGGCAACTTGCCGTACATTTTGTAAATCCGCAACTCTTGGGGTGACAACTTGGACAAGTCCAAGTTCTGCGTGTTTTTGGGTGGTCCCAATGGATCGTCTTCGTGTAATGACATGGTGTTGTATAGCTGAAGAGTGTTGTAGATAACGTTTTCCATTGCTGATAGTCATTAATTTTCAGTACCAGGAGGTGGTAAATCGCGATCACGTGGACCGCCTGAGAGGGCACGCTGTTTGGCGCTATATGGGCAAGGAAGCTCTGGCGAGTTCAACCAGATGAGTAAGGAGCTGCCAATGAGAAATTTATATTGACCTACTCTATGTGTTTAATTATGGTGCAATTGTGGTAAGAGATTTTTCGCTAACAACGGCACAATTGTTGTCAATAGTATGATCAAATCGACAAAATAGACGATAAATGGATATAACTCAAGTGGAATTGGAAGCCACCGGTTGGGTAACCGGTTGATGTATAAAAGGAACGTCACCGCATCGTCTTCGCTCAAGAAGGCGGGATCGTAGGTATATGCATGGAATTGGTACTCGATTTGAAGATAAATGTGCAAGTCGTCTTTGATAAGAGTACCTAGAGCTTGAGAATTGTCGTCTTCAACCAATTCCCTGGCCTTTAGGAACTTATGATTGATATCGAAATTGTATGGCAAGGTTGCAGGCCAACAGAGCTTGATACTCAACAAATCTTGTGATGCAAAAGTCGATTCACCATAGTTGTTGATTCTTATCAATAACGTCTTTTTTGGTTGTAAGATCGTATTGTAGCCGATTTTGATGAGGTTTGAAATCGTCTTCTTGTTTCCAATGGATCCAATGGGGTAGTTCTCAATCAATGAGTGTGTTGAGTTCAAGGTGACGATTTGTCGTGATGTTTGATCATACTCAGTGATGGGATCAGGATGCGAAGGGATATTGAAATAAAATGGTACTTTCACAAGATGTGTCTCGGTATTAGCACTACACCAACCAGCTAAAACTAAGAATAGAAACGGGAGTATAGTATTCATATCATAGCATTAAAATATTTGGGTAATCTAAGAAGAAGTAGTTTTATGAATAAACTCAGAAGACTCACTATATAGTTGATTCGCAGGCAATGTGCAGGTCTCGAAGGCTGCATTTAATTAGGTTAGGACTCTCATACTTAACTTTATGTTCATCCACGGACAGACTTTGGTGATAAAATCCTTGGTGGTTTGAACCACCTCATTGTGTGCTTCCTTGGAATTATCGATCACATTCAAATCTAAAGTTTGCAAATTTTTCTTGCCCAAATCAAGACCCCTCACAGTCGAAAGTAATGAAAAACCATTCATACTCCATCCATGAAGGGTCAATCTCTTCAAATTAGGATATATAGGTGATAGGAAAACCTTCAATTGTCTCAAAGATAATGGCTTTTCCCATGATGATGGACGTGCAAGAAAAACTATCGATAACGATTGCAAACTCTCGAAATCATCAGGTACTCCGTCATGGTCATTTGTTAAGAATTTGTTGAATCTCTCCGAGAGTATGAACGAGTTGTTGGTACTATAGCACAAGCTCAAGGTCTTAAGATCGTTTCCATGATTGAATTGGGATAGAATGAATGGATATTCCCACGTGCAATCGTGGATCGAAAGGTCGATTAGTTTCAGTGTAATAATATCCAGAGGCTCCCAGTTGAAATGATAATTGTAAAGAGTCAAACTACTCAACAGAAAGTTGAAAATATGCCCAAGATTGAAGATTCGAGGACTGCCTGGATTGTTCCCCGTCAAATGACTTCCAACATGAAGAGAAGTACCATTTATGCCTGAGTCGTCGGTTTCGACACTCGATGCTCTCAAGGTTTCATTTGCTCTCTCTGTGATTCCAGCTCGTCTATTCGCATCTCCTCTCACCAAAGAGCCACCGGCCACAAACAGGGTCTGTGATTTGTCAAAATAAAGAGTCAATGCCTTCAATGACTGCATTCCTCGATATTTCAACCAATTAGATGAATTTGAAGAGTTTATCAAAAAATGGGTGAGATTGGGAAATCTGTCTAGCGAACTGAAGACATCAGTATGCCATTCGCCATATGAGTTGCAGTCCGTTATACGCAACAGCCGTACTAGGTGAGAAAATTTGAAGTCTTGTGGAATTCGCAGCCAGGTAATATTGATATTACTGAAGATATGAGGAAGGAGAAATTTCCGGAATTGCTGGCTCGTAGATGATAGTTGTATTAGGTCTGGTGTGGATAAAAGGGATATTATGATGAGGTGTACATCCGTGGGAAGTTCAAGAAGAGGATGGATGCTTGTTTGCGACTCTCTATTTTCATGTTTTTCTATAATTGATCCCGTTCCCTCTCCTGTTATTTTAGCGGATCCTACCAGAGGATGCTTTCTACTCAACCCATCGTTGGGGATATGTGTGTTATTCAATTCGTGATCTTCAATCGGTTTTCGTGTAGTTGGACTTTCACCATCTGAATCCTTTGACTCGTCAATAACGTCAAAAAGTTTCCCATCATTCGCCTTTGAGTGTTCTATTTTCGCTTTCTTGTGTAGTCTCATGATCTTTGAGCCTTTGAATCGATAAAGACGTGTTGATGTTCGTTTCTGGTACTTGAAACACTCGAGTCACCACTAACTTGATTACAAATTTAATCTTTTTGAGCTCAAAATTGTCCCGATAAATGTAATTTTTGGTGACTGAGTTCTGCTTGACTTTTTCAAACAAACTGTCAGTATCCCTAGGATCACTTTCAATTTTTCTGGCTCACTGAAGGTACTATAATCGGTATCAGTAGCACAGTAATTATGTGGGTTGATAAGCAATTTTCTCTATGAAAATCGGTGCAAAATGAGCGGGAATTTCGGTTTGAAGATGGCTACCTCGCTCTTAAACGTATGATTCAATTCAATAGTCCAGATTCCTCTTCAAAAGGTCCGGATCGATGTTTGAGTCTGATTGTAGCTCTTGCTATATTATGTGTCATGGGTCAAGATAACCGCGTTTTGGTGAAGTCACGTGCGTTGTGACCGGAATTGCCCCATAGTCACGAGACCCATTGTGCACACAAGATACCGGAGCTTTTTTAATAGTACCAGAACTATTCAACGCTAGATAACAACTTCAGAAGACACAGCGATGGTGGACTATGACCGTCGAAACAACGAAGATGATCAATATCAGGACAAGGATGGACGTATGGCGGCCATAAGCGGACTCAGTCCCAAGAAAATACGACGTTTGATCCTGTGGGGCCTAATATTTACATTGACTTTGCTATTGATTCAAAGATACGAATTAGTACAGTATGCTTACCAACTAGGCCGTGGTCAAGCATTGCACCACAGAGTCGGTAGCCAAGAAAGGCCACCAACGTTCGGAGAAGTGATTTCGGACCCTATCGAGCGCTTTGACCTTGAAAATGTCAAGTATGGATGGATTGTGGTGGGTATCGTGATCTTGGGATTGGGATTGTTGGCAGGGATATAGAGAGCCACAAAAGAGAGAAGACAAAGAAGAAACAGACAGAGTGAGAGATCTAGCAGGAACAACTGCAAAAAGAGGTAAAAAAGTCCGATAGTTCGCATTCATCAATCATCTTTAAGAAGTCTTGAGTCGAATCCAAGTAGGCCTTGGCACAATTTTGTATTGGATGTCACCTTTTCTAATACTTGTTACGGTGGGGTGCGAATTGGGGCCAGCACTCTTAGAACTGAAGGAAGTTGTGAACAACGAGCATAAACAGTTGATCATGCCTGGAAATTTGTCTATGAGCAGGCTTGTCTGACTGGACACAGCAAAACAATTGGATGCCAAAAGACTTGAAGGACACACTGAAATGGATTCGTATGGTGGGATGGGCCGGTTCACGTGATGAACCTTAATGCCATATTAGGATCTACATAATACAGTAATAATTTAGTTTGTTAATATCAAAAGTACGAGACCGAGGATCTCAAGAACCAATTAATTGCTTCTGATGAGAAAGAAGAATGTAATGATTTGACTACTTCGGGCACTCCGCAGTGCGTATTTCTTTTACCGCCTGGTACTCTATAAACCTGCTATTGTACGCCTCGTAAACACGAATGCCTTAGGAAATCCAAGGCTGGACTCCGAAAGCAGCCAGGACTCACGTGCCCACTGTGGCAAAACCCTGAAATTATGTAAGTAAGACGTGATTGCGCCTCAGCTCAACGTCGAATTTTCAGGGACTACGTACAGCGATCTCGCAACCGTTAGATTGGAAGAGTACGGTTTGTTTCTTTTTGTGACGAAGCGAACGTTGGGGTGGGGGTTTTTGGTAGCAACTTATTGAAGTGATGACCTACAAAGAAACTCATCGGTTTGTATCGACTTGGTTTCAAACGTCGACAATTTTACGGTCAAGTATCGAGACAGTGAACAGAAGTTTATTGCTGCAAACATCTTCCAGAGGGGGTGATTTATTAGCCGCCGCCACTCAAGGGTTTCTGCTGTACCGTATCTATTTCCAAGTAGTTTTCAGGCCCTGTATTACGGCGAAAACCCCCTCTCTCCCCTCGTTCCGGCAACCCGGTCAACACTGTTATCCCGTCGAATGTGTCTGCCCCAATTTGGTGCTTAGTGGAATATATTGCTAATACGTAAACTTAAATTAGTAGATTATGCAGTAGGATGCGATGGGTGCAATAATAACGGCATCGCATTTCTCTATATAATACCAAGCAACTATCTTCCATTTCTGCTTCCATCTTCGTTCTTTACGTATTCGTCTATAGGCACCAAGTCTCGCTTATCTGTCCCAATCCGTACTTAAAGTTTATTGGTTTTTCTATTTGGCCATGTCGTCGCCGTCTTTACTTGAGAACCAGAAACATCTCCATGATGACCAGGACGAGACTTCCGTGAGCTCGTTATCAACCTATGACCCAGATGCCCTTCTTGCCAAGTTGGTCGATGAAGAGGCCGAACATAATATCAACTACCGGAATTGTTCCTGGCAAAGGACCGCCGGGTTACTCTTTTCGGAGTACATCTGTCTTGCAATCATGTCGTTTCCATGGTCCTATTCCGTTCTTGGCTTGGGCTTGGGACTTATTGTCACCGTCATCGTATCCCTTTTGGTGCTTTACACTGGACTCATCATCGTGGACTACTGTGCTGCCTACCCTCACTTGACAGATGTCTGTGATATTGGGCGTCACTTGTTCTGGGGGAAGCAATGGGTTTGGTACGTCACCGCCGCCATGTTCATCTTGAACAACACCTTGATCCAAGCATTGCATGTTCTTACCGGTGCCAGATACTTCAACACCGTCTCCGAGAACGAAACCATCTGTTCTATTGTGTTTGGTGTTGTCACCATGATCATCTGTTTCTTGCTTTCTCTTCCAAGAACCTTGTCCCATATGGCCGGAATCGCCTACTTCTCCGCCGCCACGATGTTTATTGCTGTTCTCTTGTCACTTATCTTTGCTGGAATTCAAACCCATCCTGGTGGATACGAAAAGTCTCATGCTCCCATCCATTGGACTGCTTGGCCAGAAAAGGGCACCTCCTATGTCAACATCATGTCTGCTGTGTTGAACATTGTCTATACCTTTGTCGGACAAATCACCTACCCATCGTTCATCGCACAAATGAAACAACCAAAGGAATTCAAGAAGGCTCTTTATATGGTCACTGCTGCGGAACTCGTTTTGTTCTCTCTCGCCGGCTCAATTATCTATGTTTATGTGGGTAATGCCTATATCACAGCCCCTGCTTTCGGTTCCCTTCACAACAACTACAAGAAAATCGCTTTCTCCTTCGCGTTACCCACCATCCTTTTCTTGAGTGCTTTGTATAGTAACATCTCAGCCAACTTCTTATTCCAAGGTATCTTCAAAAAAGACTCCCAACACAGAAACGAACATACGGTTAAAGGATGGTTCGTGTGGGGAGGATTGAACCTCATTTTATGGGTGCTTGCCTTTGTTCTTGCCGAAGTGATTCCTTTCTTCTCTGATTTGTTGAGTTTGATGTCGTCGCTTTTCGACTGTTGGTTCGGTTTCATTTTCTGGGCTGTTGCCTACTTCAAGTTGAAGAAACTTCACTACCGTAAAACAGAAGGAATCGAGGATATATCAATATTCGAGATCTTCAAAAGAGGCAATTTCTGGACCAAACTCGAAGTGCCGTTGAATCTCCTCATCTTGGTCATTGGGTTCTATATCTTGGGCCCAGGGTTATATGCCACCATCCAATCCATTATCTGGTCTTACCAAGCGAGTGCCTATGGAAGTGCATTTTCTTGTGTAAGTACTGCCATGTAATAGACGTTTATATTATCTCTCCTATAATGCAATTGTTCAAACCAGAAAGACATCTGAATACAGTTGCAAAATCTTCAGTTCTTCATCCTTCGATCTATATTCCATACTTGAATCTAAGCTAGTCTATGTTTGTTATAAAGTAGATTCACGGGTATCCCATATTATGGTGACTGGTCCATCGTTCACCAACGCTACGTCCATCATAGCGCCGAATTCTCCATCTTGAACCTTCAGGTCCTCACCCAACCCCTGTCTCAACTGAGTCAAGAACAAATCGTATAATTCCTTCGCAGTCTCACCTTTGGCTGCCTTGTGAAAATCCGGCTTGGTTCCCTTTTTGATGGTTCCATATAATGTGAATTGACTCACACATAGTATTTCTCCATCTCCAACCAAAGCAAGGTCTGATATGGACTTGGCCCATGGCTTCCCGTGCCAGGCGGTCTTGGTCTCGGGTGGAGAAGACATATCTTCAAATACACGAAGACTAAGGATTTTTTTGGACAATTTTCCTACATCCTCAACAGTGTCTCCCGTGGAAACACCTACAAGTAACATTAGACCCTTGCCAATTCTAGACGATTAGTTACTATGCTAATTGGTTGAAAAACGAAGGTGTACATACGAAGAAATCACTTTTTCATCCACGGTTACCGAGGCCTGTTTGACTTTCTGCACCACCACTCTCATTATCGTTTGTAGGTTCTAATCAGAGAGACAATTCTTTCACTACAGGAGCTGTTGGATATTTGTTGTTCATACTATGGTACTGATTGAAAAAAGTGCTGGATGGTTCACGTGACTTTAATAGTACCAATAGTTATGCGGGGATATCTGATTACTTAATCTAGCCCTATAGGTTAAAGGGCACGCGATAGTTAAACATATAAGCTTCTGATAAAGTAATCCCGTTTTAGTTAATTTAGCTTCCTAGTTTTTCTTTATTTTCCTATAAACAGATAGCTTTTAGTCATCACTTAAGATGAAAATACAGAAATACTTGATCCCTGCAAAAATCTCTCTTCCAACAGGTTCAATGTATTTGCCAGGTAACAAGAATCCATGGCTTCCACTATCTCTCAACTTCAATTGGTAGGCACGATATGCCTTGTTGTGGTACATGAAGTCCAAACCACTGCCTGCGCCAAGATCGGGTAACAAGTCGGCATCCTTGTCGATACAAGCAGGCAAAACATTGTAGGTCTTACCAGACTCCAATCTAATGGACTTGGCTATTCCGTACGCTAATTCAACCAAATTCTCTTCGTCACGAGGTTGCTGGTTACAGGAGTAGGCATATGGAAACAACACTTCTTGAGAATAAGAGTGCAAATCAATGAACCCATAAATATTATGGTCGTCGTTAGTTGCATTCATGTATTGTTCCCATATTTTCGATTCCAAGGCTTCGAATGGTTCTTCTCCACTATACTCTTCACTGCACTCCCAGTCGGAAGAACGGGTCCAGTGGTAGTCATATGAATGGTCGATATCAATTCCAATACAGCTTGGGTTGGAGGTTTGTTGACGGTTCTTTCTCCAGAGCCTATCGGAGTTCCAGGTATACTCGTATCCATCGGGGTTAAATACTGGGATGAACAAGAAATCCAACTTTGACAAAATCGCCGAGTCGGGGTTGGCACTATGGTATTGCAAAAATTCAAAGAGGGTGTATAATACCGAGGACACTGAAATCCATTCTCTGGCATGCACACCTCCGGATATGACAATGGTCTTCTTTTCACTGTGAGGAATATCTGGGTTGGGTGAAAAGTGAATCACATTATAGGGCCTGTTTTCGTGGGTGTAGCCAATGGTTTCAACAGAGACTTCTCTGGGGAAGGTCTGTTGGAGAATGTCGAGCCAGGCATCGATTGTTTCCAAAGGACGGTAATCCTTGAAGAAGATTTCGGAAAACACATCGGCTTCAGTTGCGGCTACCACTTCCTCGGTGGCTTTGTATGTGTAGTCATCACTGAGACTATAGATGTCATTTTTGTTCCATCCTTCAGGGTACGATTCATAAACTTTTTGTGCCAAGTCCTCGATGATTATCTCGTACTTGACTTCTGGAAACTGTTGGGTTAACTCGAGCAAATTGGCTTCGTCTATCTGGATATCGACGGTTTTGACAACATTGTTCTTACCCCATCTCTTGAAATTTATCATGTTACCTTTGTGGGTGAGTAAGAACTTATAGAGTTCAGCATCGTTGGAAGTATCCACCCTGGCAACAACGTCGCTTTTATATGAACTCAAGTTTATTGGCAATTGGTCGGCCTCAAACGTGGAATAGTGAGGCAATCCTTCTTGTTGTTTGAATGTTCCTAAACCCAAGATTTTTTGTATGGATAATGGAACTTGGACATCAAATGCCACCGCCATTTCGGTCCAGGCCAACAATATACTTATGAAGTATATCCTGTGTAGAAGCATGGTGGGTTTGGTGTGTTTTGGCGATAAAGAAGGTTGGTTTTACCAGAAATTTGTTTCTCCACTTATCTTGAAAGGTAAGAAGAACTTGCTGTATGACAATGCCCAGCCGTCTTGTGCGGCTCAGCTGGGAATGAGCTTATCACGTGCGGGATTTACGATAGCGCGGAATATGATAGGCGCTGAGTCATTTACTATGATCATTTGGAAGAGTATGAATGTGGATTGAAATTTAGGCATACAGCGGATTAGAGAGTAGAGAGGATTGCTTGATATTTGGTTCAAGACGATTTCTTCCTTTCATCTGAAAAGAAGAGTTCGTTTTACCCACCATAAAGCTACTGTTACTAGTCTTTATTACTAGTCATCTTCACATTAGACTCCGATCCATCACGTGCACCCCACTAATGCGGAACCCTTGTTAGATATTAATTTTCAACCTAATAAGCACCAAGAGTTGCAAGAAACCTCACTCTCTTTTGAAACTACCAAACTAAATATGAACACCTTAACAAAAAGTGTGCGTGGAGGGGCTGTGCACTTACCCAGGGTCCAGACCGCGGTCCAGACCAAAGGAGTCCGTGTTCTAGCCCGTACCTTGGCCAGAAACACCTCGACCAAGTTCCCCAGAGTCAATATTAATAGATCATACTCCACCAAATCAGTAGCTTTAACGGCAGAAACCTACGCTGGTAAAGTGACCAGAGACGACAAGTACAAAAAGTTGGACGACAAGGATCTCAAATTCTTTGAGTCTGTTTTGCAGGATCCCAATGGAATTATCACCGATGCTGATGATTTATTGTTCTTCAATGAAGACTGGATGAGAAAGTATCGCGGTCAATCACAATTGGTATTAAAGCCCAAGACAACCGAACAGGTGTCACAAATCTTGAAATACTGTAACGACAATACCATTGCAGTCGTGCCCCAGGGAGGAAACACCGGGTTGGTGGGGGGTTCAATCCCTGTTTTCGATGAAATTGTCATTTCCCTTAGTAACTTCAATAAAATCAGATCCTTCAACGAAGCCACCGGTGTTTTGAAGGTAGATGCTGGTGTGATTTTAGAAAACGCTGACCAATACTTGGCTGAGCATGGCCATATTTTCCCTCTTGATTTGGGTGCCAAAGGATCCTGTCACGTTGGTGGGGTTGTTGCAACCAATGCTGGTGGTTTAAGATTATTGAGATACGGTTCATTGCATGGATCCGTATTGGGATTGGAAGCTGTTTTACCTGACGGAACCATTTACAACTCCTTGGATTCTTTGAGGAAAGATAATACTGGTTATGACTTGAAACAATTGTTTATCGGATCAGAAGGTACTATTGGAATTGTCACGGGGGTTTCCATCTTGGCTCCTGCCAGACCTCAAGCCGTCAATGTTGCATTGTTGGCTGTGTCATCATACGAAGCTGTCTTGAAGGTGTTTTCTGGTGCCAAGCAAGAATTATCGGAAATTCTTTCTGCTTTCGAATTTATGGATGGAAAATCTCAAGAAATTACTAGACGTTACTTGAAGCTTGACCATCCTATTGAAAGCGGTGACTATCCTTTTTATATTTTGATCGAAACCTCAGGTTCCAATAAGGACCACGATGACGAAAAATTGGAGGCCTTCTTAGGTAATGCCATGGAAGAAGGATTGGTGGACGACGGTATCATTGCCCAAGACGAAGCTCAAGTGAAAAGTTTATGGACTTGGAGAGAATCTCTTCCAGAAGGTACAGCTGCCGGCGGGGGTGTTTACAAGTATGATGTTTCCATTCCATTGCCCGAGTTGTATGGATTGGTTGATGCCACGAATGAGCAATTGAATGCTGCCAATTTGACTGGTCTTGACGACCCAGAGAAGCCAGTTATTGATGCTGTTGGTTATGGACATATTGGAGACGGAAACTTACACTTGAATGTTTGTGTCAGACGTTATACCAAGGACGTTGAAAAAGTCTTGGAACCATTTGTCTATGAATGGATCCAGAGTAAGAAAGGTTCTATTTCCGCAGAGCACGGTTTGGGATTCCAGAAGAAGAACTACATTGGATACTCTAAGAGTGACGTTGAAATTGAAATGATCAAGGGTATCAAGAAGCATTTTGATCCAAACGGAATCATGAATCCTTACAAATATGTGTAGATATACATAACTGACACAATTAAACACTAATAACAATAATTACTTGGCTTCAATTACAAAAAAGAACCGGACCTTGATAATTTCGATACGGTAGCTTATCATTCTAATATCAACTATAACAGGGAATCTCTAACTAATGAGCCTTCTTCGTATAATCTTGTGAATACGTCTTTGAAGTATTTCAAGGCTAATGGTCTCTTGATCTTCAAGGTTGGTGTGATCACGTCTTTTTCAATAGTCATTGGTTCAAACTCAATATGGACATTATGGACTTTTTCAAATCCTTGCAAAAACCCTTGTAGACTCTTATTCATATCTGAAACAAATACTCTCTTATTTTCAATCTTACTAAAAAACTTGATGAACTCTTCAGGTTGAGTGATCGTGGTGTTAAATCTTTTTTGAACATAAGAGCCAATGTTTTGAGGGTCCAACCCAACAATTGCCACGAGATAGGTCTTCAAAGAATCACCGTGAACATATAATTGTTGGATGATTGGGAATCTATTGAGATAAGCATTCTCGATCTTTTCAGGCATAATGTATTCACCTTGGGCTAATTTAAAGAAGTTCTTGACCCTATCGATAATGTAAATTCTTCCGTTTTCTGGGTGCAATCTGGCAATATCACCTGTGTAAAACCAACCTTCTGAATCGAATGCCTTGGCTGTTTCTTCTGGATTTTTATAGTAACCGTTGAAGATCTGAGGACCTCTAAGAAGTAATTCTCCGCTTGGACCATCGGGGGAATCGGCGAAGTAATTCATTTCTGGAACTTCTCGAAGTTTAACCTCAGAGGTAATACAAACTGCTCCACAAGAACCTGGATTTGCTTCATACTTCAAGGATGTACAGATTCCTCCAAATGATTCAGTCAACCCATAACCTTGCATAAACCCAACATTGAGAGCTGCTTTAAGGAACTTCAAACTCTCTGGAGATATAGGAGCAGAACCAACTACCAAAGTCTTGACTTGTCCAATTCCCATAGACTTCCGAATACTATTGAGTACCGTATCATAAACGATATGGCTACCCTGGACATGGTCTTCGATGCTTTGTAATTTTATTTTGTTCTCGATGGCCTTGGTAGTGATGTACCTAGTTACAGGGTTCTCACTATTGACTGTTTGAGCTTTCAATGCAGCTTCCAACTTCGAAAAAATTCTAGGGACAAACACAAGTCCACCTGGTTTCAATTCTTTAACATCTTCCATAAGGGTTGCTGGTGATGGTCCTTGGGGAAATCCAACAGCAGTACCAACGAAAATGGCAAACGCCAATCCCATTCTCTGCATAATATGGGCTAAAGGAAGGAGACAGTATAATCTAGTGGCATCAACTGAACTGGAGCAGGTAGATCCGTAAGTAATAGCTGCAACTGCATTTCTGTGGCTTAGGATAACTCCTTTGGGGTGAGCACCGGTAGTACCAGAAGTGAAAGAAATGGTGTAGGTGGTGTCAGGAGTTGGAGCAATTTGCGGCAATGGATTAGCTTCTCCCAACTTTTGCAACTGTTTAAAGTCAATAAGCGCGAGTTGATTTTCTTTGGCGAATTCAAAAAGTGCTGCATCATTGGTAGGAGAAAGGTCATCCATGGAGACCAAAACAATCAACGCTTCCAATTCCTCCTTATGGTCTCTTTTCGTTTCAATCAAAAGCGAGATCCTATCTTTGGAAGCAATTACAATTGGAGACTCAGTCAAAGAAAGAATATAGTTACTTGTTTCCGGACCCAAGGTACTGTACAAGGCGGTGTTCGTAAGACTGTAGGAAATACACGCCAAGTCTGTCGTTACCCATTCTGCTCTATTTGCTGAGAAAATTGCAACCACAAATGGAGATTCTTTGGCCTTAGCATTGTATCTGAACTTTTCGTGCACAATAGTTCTGTAGGGATTGTTTTCCACAATCCAAAAGATCCCAGCACCAACATTGAGTTTATCACGGTACACATCTGAGTACTTGTTGAAAACGTACTCACCAAAAGTCCCATCTGGAAGTTTCTGACGAGTTCCAAATGCATCATTGTCAGCGTAAACTTGGATGGAATACTCGTACATATCGTGAAGAGTCCGTAAAGAGGGATGGACAGTCGATATCAAACCATCTTGGGAATATTCGTTTCTGTAAATCGCTGAAAACCCAGGCTTTTTGGAATCTGGCAACGGATAGGCATTGGCCGTTTTCTTGGTGTCCCACGGGAGGGTTTCATCAAGCAAAGCTTTGAGATCCAAGGCACTTTGTTGAATTAAAGCCTTAGACATGGTGGTGGTTGCAAATTGAGCAGGAATCACGTGAAGGTACAATCAGAGATAGTGGGTGGGTATGGGATCCAATTGATACGAAGCAGTCTAAGATGGATGAAAATGGATCAATTGATTCAAGATTTGACTATGGGTTTGGTATTGAGTCAAATGGGGTTATTTTCAGACTTTCAGTGTTTTATAATCAGAGCAAAAGTTTAGCTTTAACGACAATTTCAAGCAATCTCCTTACCTAGTTGAACAACAACTCAACAATTCTACTGCTGCTTGCCTACTTATATATAAAGCCGGTTGTTCCTCGGCATCTAGATCTCGAGCCCATGGTGGGGTACCACATTCGGAATATTTGATCAAAAGGGCAACTCCGAAAGCGGTTGAAGTGTATCGAGGGGTTCAAGAATCACCTCAATCTGCACTGCATATCCGGTAACAATGCTAGCGCCAGGGACCTGAAACCAGAAACCCTCTTTTGTGGCCCCATGATCCAGCTAGGACATACGGAATGCAACAAAGGTCCCGTACCCTTGATTATATTGCCGACATGGCCAAGTTTTTCACCGGCGAGAAAACCGGTTCTTTGTGGCCCGGAGTCAGATTTTTGATGCACTTTATGATCGCTGCCAATTCGGGCTCATATGATACTTTGCCGCTGAAAAGGGGGGAGTGGGGTGCTGATTTCCACTCAGGGTTTAACGCTTAGGACGTGCCCCAAAAAGTCGCCTATAGATGCTCTTCAGTGCGGGGATCAACAACAATTACTAGGCGCTACTTTGCATACTAACTGTATATATCTCCACGTGAAGCTGTCCCCAGCCCCTCTTGAATAGATAGCCACCGCCACTTTTCACAGTTTCATTTACTTTTTGCATCCCTAAGTATGCCTGTGATGGAATTATGTTGTTCCCCTCCCTCTGCAGCCCCACGAAAATCTATCAGTACATGTACAGGAAAGGGTCCAAGAACGGGTCAGAGGAGCAATAATTGAATAAAGAAGTGCAGAAGGTGGACATAATTGGCGAGAAATATCGGTAGATCTCAATTGTAAATGAGTTCGGTTACGAAAATTACTTGGAACCGACGGTGTCAAAGCAATTGTGGTTCGATCACTTCAGTAGTAAGTGTTGCTGATGTAATCGTGTGTGAAATTTGTACATGGATCTCTTATTTCCTAAAGAGGAATAAGAGAATAGACCTACTTTCAGCAAAGGTATTCGTTTTAGTCAAGAGGACTAGACTAGAGAGGTCATCCACATAAAAGAAACTCTGCTGACACCAAGACATCAGAAAACCACCTGTTCTAGAGTCTAGTTGCATTTTTCGCAAAGATAAAGTGATTTTTCTGAAGTTTGATCCAATACTTTCAAAAACTATAAAGATTTGGAATTCTGCAAGTAGCCGCAAGTCCGTTAGCACCAGAAAGAGCGCGATTCATAATCATAACGCAAGTTTAAGCCATTTAAGATGCACCTACTTGTAACAAGACTTGCAAAATCGCTTCAATCTTCTCACGTGCTCAGTCTCGTGCACAAGCTCTTTTGCAAATATCGTCCACTTTGGTGAGTTAGGGAGAACATTACAGAGAAGTTTTTAGATACACAGCTACCTTAGTACTTTTAAAAGATATGAGACAAAAAATCAAGTAGTTTTGATACGAATTTGGTATCTAAATGGTAAGAAATAACGGAAAGCGGTTTGATCACGTGATTTTTGAGCTCACCTGTATGATAATCGTAGAGATGATAGAATATGTAAAACAAGCGCAGTAGCGAAGTGGAAACGCGCAGGGCTCATAACCCTGAGATCCCAGGATCGAAACCTGGCTGCGCTAGTATTTTTTTAAACCTACTCAGCTCATTTCGTCCTGCACACACGCCCTCGATATTGATTCATTTAAGACACGTATCTGATCCACTTTTTTAGATAACCACCACTTTAAGACTACACCATGGTAAGTAAAGCTCCAAAACGATGATATCTCGGTGGCAATGAAGACACTACAATAAGCTCATGTACTAACAATTTTAGGCCCTTCAATCCCCAAAACAAAGAATTGCTAACGCAAAGTTTGCCAAAAAGAACGTCAACAAGCAGGGGAAACCTAGACTGAAGGACGAAAAGACCGAGTTTCCTGTGACTAAGACCTGGGTGCTCGTGTTGTTGTTCTTGGTATGTGGTGGAGCAGTATTGGAGTTGCTTAGATCTTTTCTTTAAGCTTCTACTCGTATACATGAAGACAAATAGTCTACCATGCTGTTTCATGAATAAAATTGACATTCGATCATTTCAAAATACCACTTCAACGGAAATATCTGAAAACACTGATAATATTTTCCCACCTTCCCCTACCCCCCGAAACTATCTTCCACTAACAAAAATGTTCGTTAGTATGGCATCTTCCTTATAATATCAGCACCAATTATAGCTAAATTATGTTCTTCAGGCTAGTCCTATCTTTTCTTGCCATCTCATGCTGGTCATTGGTTTTTGGAAACCCTGCTTGTGAACGTCCGTCTGTACTATAATTAATACACTTACAGTTTTGAACCTTTCTAATAATGTATTTTTTTTTGTTGAAGAGTCTGATCCATTCGACTCAATTTACCCAATAGCTATAAAAATAAGTAGAACCCACTTGGGCCTTCAAAATAAACCAAATTTCAAATAGCAAATATATATATAAATTTATGTACCTCTAGGATACAACCGTAATTAGAGAAATGTCTTCTTTCATTGAGAATATGATTATTGTCGGTATTCTAAGCAATGTTTGTAGTAGTTTCTTTTTAGCTGTTAAACACACACCTCGGGTTCTTGATCAATGTACAAATTCTTTATCCCAACCAAATCTTGGTCACTGCCTCCATTGGCCTTTCCAATGGTCTCGCACTCGTCATGTTCTTTCTTAGTATCCACTTGAATAACCTTGCCTGGTATCCGATTTCCAAAATCACTATACAATTCAAAAAAGGCATCCCGATCTCCCTTGCCAGTGCTTTGGAAATCATAGGTTTCAAATACTATATTGCTATTGTTGATAAGATTGGAGAACGGTGAGCTAGTCTCAATTTCTGCCTGAGATAATGGGTTTACTGGCTCACTCCTTTCAGCAATAGTCTTATCAACCACTGCATTATAGTCTGGCAAAATGGCTGCCACTGCCGGTTTGTCGGGAAGTTCATATTTGTAGAAATGATGTCCATTCAATGGAGAGATCAATTTTAATTGGTTCTTATCATCAATGATCGCCAATTGGTTCATTTCGCTGGTGTTGAACGAGCTAGCATTGACTGATTTGTTTGAACCTCCCAAAGAAGCATTGGAGATTGTCGAGAAATCGGTATTCGATATGATCGGCAACGCAACAAAATTCATTGCACCAAAAGAAGGTAAAATCCAAGAATCAGAGATCACGCTCGAATCCTTCTCATTTAGCTTCTTATAATTCAGATCCCCTGATAAATAATTGGTATTGAACCAGTGAACAGATCCTGATGATTTCGTTATACATCCGAATCCTGAATTATTGAGCTTCGTAAAATCATTATTTTTTATAGCACGTCTAGCCTTGTTCCTTGGCTTGAGTGATTGATATTCATAATAGTTGTTAGTAAACCAAAAGATTTCTTCAATAATGGCTGAAGTTTTTCCTCTGATGAACTTTCCAAGTAGTGAAATTTCAGTAGGCAATCTATACAAATCCCACAAGAATAAAGAGTCTCCTCTGAAGTTTGCATTTACTAATTGCAAGTCGTATGGTGAAAGTGACAATGCAGAAACTCCTCCAGGCGGCTTGAAGATACTCAATACCTTATCATTTGACAAATCAATCAACTTGATTAGTTGATTATCATTGGGCTTCAAGTTCCTTGTAGTACTTTGAACGGTACTTGCTGTTGTTGAAGCAGTTGAATACAATAATTTCCCAACTGCTTTACCTATTGAATTTAATGAAATATCTCCGGACGCAGTACTCTTTGAAACATCCGCGCCATTTGATCCAGTTTTCTTATCAGAATCCAAATAAGATTTCACTTTCGATGAACTCAACTCCGAGAGCTTATACAAGCCATCCAAGGCAGTATTTGAAAACGAAGACAATACACGGTTCAAGAGAGGACCCGATGCGGGTAACCTAACTGGAGTGAACAAGGTATTCGATTTTGTTTTGGGAACGGCGTCCGCTACCGGAGTATTGTAATTTGTGACAACTGGATCCACAAGTTGCGATGTAGTGTTGGTTGACAAATCGGAGGAAGTGCTGTTCACTGCCTGCAAGAACTTATACTCGCACTTTGTAGGAGAGTAGACAAACCAACTATCAACAATATCAAAAATGGGAGCACCGTCATTGTCACAACTGGTTCTCAAGACAATATCTGCATCCGCTAATTGAGCTTGCTTCTTATCGAAAATCGGCTGCGACGAATTCTTACGCGTACAGTGCAAGCTGGCGTCAAGATTCGCTGGCATAAGCTTTCCATTTGTGTATTTCACCACGTAAATGAACCCTTCGTTGTCAGCCACCAAGATAAAACGCGAAGATTTTTTGATGAAGTATCGTGTGGCCAAACCAGTGCCGAAGTTTAACCGTACGGAATGAAGAACACGGCTTTCTACCCTTTTGGGGGCAATTGAGTGGATTTCAAGGCGAGCTGTCAGGTCATTTTTAGTCAAGACGAGGATTTTGAAACCATCAATGCCATCTTCTTGTTCCAAGATCTTAAAGTTTTGCGCAACACCGAAGGGTTCAGCTACGTCCAATTCAACCTGGTACAGCAAGAAAAGAGTATCGCCATCCGGTTTTCCTTCTGGAGTTGGGGAAGTCCATGCCCATACTTCCAAGATACCGTGGTTAGGATGGAGGAGCAAGATTTCTCCCAGCCGTCCGTAATCACGAAGAATTGGGGAGGAAGAAGAAGAGTCGCCTCCCACGTTTGAAGGATCACCTAAGGGATCATCCAGTTCTGTTTCTTGCACCAGAACTGGGGTCGAGCCGTGAGCATGAGTAGAGGGGTGGGATGTGGTGGCTACCGTGGCAGATTTGATCTTCTTCCAGGCGGCAGAAGCAGACCCCAACTTGTAACCCTTTTTAGGATTAGTATGGCTAGAATGTTAGTAGAGCTTCAAAAAAAAGACAAACACGGGGTAGGAAGTGCCACCGTATTTATACGGATGTATTTTACATACATTTTGTTCAACTTGAATTGTTCATGATTGAATTCTGCCATGGCTCGTGGCTGAACAGTATCACAACAGAGTTGTTGTTACCACCTGGTAGGCAAAAGAAAACACTAATGAACACGGATCAATGGGGGCGGGAACGACGGGATGGAACGGGATTGAAGGGACTATGTATAGCAGTACAACAATTGAAACCAATGGTTTGTTGCTGTAAGACTACCGATAGTATGTTGGACAGCAAACAGTATGGGTGGTTATGGGTAGAAGGACCCGTGTGTTTTTAAGGGTGGTAAGTGACTCTTATCAGTGCGTGTCCTGGCACGTGACTCTTATCGTGGTTGTGAATCTTTAGAGACATAGGGAACGGAACGGAGCAGATAAGTAAGGCGAGAGAGAAGTAGGGGGATGAATGTACAATCACGTTTTTAATAACTTAAAAGACCAACTGTTTCAATAATGCTAACAAAACCATCAATTACAAGACACTTTGGCTTTCCTGTGTTTTAGTCGCTCATATTATTAGATCTTATTGTTAAGATAAGACAAAGCCAAACTTGGGTAGCAGATGAATTTATTATTGATTGGCCATAGCAAATAATACAGCTTCTTTTGATGCTGGTTGGTTTTGACTTTTCTGACTCCTTCATCTTCGTTTTTCCAGTCTTGTCGCCAGTCTAAACTTGATAGGCTTTTCTCCCTACTCCTCACACTGATAGTATGGGGCTGGCGCACAATTGATCCCCGACTCTCTTACCCCACCCTCCACAATTGTGTCCCGGGAATCACCTATCACCAGGGGACTCAATGATCGACATCCACCTCCGGCTTGGGAACACAGCGGTCGATCCATCGCTAGATCTAGGCCCTGAGGTCTTGATCGACCCCCTGATGCAATAGTTGCGAAATTCTTATGGAGCACTAAAAACCGTTTGTGGCATATATAAGAGCGATAAGTACGAACTCTGGTGTGGAGTAGGAGATTCACACTGAGGGTGCAAGGTCGGGCCGGTTCGGAAACACACCGGCACCTGTGAACAAGTGTTTCTGAAATTATGGTGGGAGGTAAGTTGTGAATATTCTACACTATGACCCAGTGTAGTGTTGACTCTGTATAATTGATGGCATGTGAGCGATACTTCTAATTTAATCAATTTGTTGGTCAACTCAGTTGAATGATAGGGTAAACCATGTGGAAGCACTTCAATTGAACCCCTTATTCATGCCTAACACTCCCAACACCTCCTCTTCCTCCTACGGCTCTCCAGTATTTACAGGTGTATTAACACTATTTATAAGAAAAGAAGTATAATCAGAGGCCACACTCCTGACTTCTAGGACCGACCAATCGGCTCAGCCATGCCGACCCTATTATTATCTTTATTATTCCTTATTCTTGTAGGGCATATTTGCTTGCCTTTGGCAACTCATAGTAATATCTTTGAGAGTCCATCTATTATTTGGTTTGAATCTGTAACTGTTCACAGAAGCTATTGAGTTAGAATCACTTAAAATCCCTGGATTGTAAATTTCTAGTCATAGCAGGTAATGCCACTCTAACTCCATCCAATTCTTTCGTCATCTTGATCTGACACCCCAATCTGGAGGTTTCAGTCAATCCAAATGCCAAGTCCAACATATCGTTCTCGTCATCATCAGGCTCGGGAATCTCGTCGTAAAACTCAGGGTCTATGATCACATGGCAAGTCGAACAAGCACAAGAACCTCCACATGCTCCTTCCATGTCCAAGTTGTGTGCCTGAGCAATATCCAAAAGGTTATCACCTTCAGCAACTTCGTATGTGATCTGTTGGCCATCCTTGGTTATAAATGTGATGTGAAGCTCTTCACCCGCTTTAGGTTTGTGAAGGTGCCCATGCAATAAAGGGGTACTTTGGTGTATCGTCCTGACCATGAAACTTGTGAACTTCGATGCAATGTTAGATGAAGGTATGGGCATCCTTTGCCTTCCCATCATGGTGGCATTTCTGACCAAGCTGTTGCTGACCAAACGTGATGTGCTTCTCAACATGTTGATTTGCTCTCTATAGGGAAACCTGATCACGTTCTTTTAGAACCTGGCTTTCTTCCTTGTATACACCTTGTTAGTTTGGTTCGGCAGGTTGGAGTTGTAGATGAACTTTTCAAGATCACAGTCTCGGGCCGTAAGCATCATAGAATTTTTTTCTGATGGATGCTTAGGTAATAGGATTTGTGCAACCTTGGTTGGTCAATACATGAATACTCGAATACTCGTAGTACCCGCTAATAACATCTGATAGATGGAGACGGTCTATGTCCTAACTGGACTCATTGTAAGCATAAAGAAGGTATCGGAAATATTTCACCTTTCATACAAAAATCGTGTATTATTATAGAAATGAAGTTGTACCCTAAATCTAGTTATTACCCAGATTCTTCAATAATATTACTAATAGATGATTCTCAGAACACACTAGGATAGGTGGACTAATGTAAGAGCCATGTCCCTATTCTTTGGCCCCCATTATCGTCCTGAATTATAAGTTTTAATGATTTCCCCGCCACTCCTCAGTACTACCAGAACTTGCTGGCAAGAACTAAAAAGATCAATAAAATCAACACACCAATAATAGCGTAACTGATAAACTTGTTTGCAGTCAATCTTCTACTCATTGACTTCAACGTACGCACCGATTTATCCACATAACTATCGGCCGTCTGAAGCGTATTCCTAGCTCCACTAATTTGTTCTCTTTGCGACCTCAAATCATTCAAAATATTTCCCCCAATGGATTCCGTTTCCAAAGCTATACGCTGACTGTCTTGTAATCTTTGAGTAGATCTATCCAACGAAGAGTTGTTGTTCAAAAGCTGACGACGTTGATCGTCATGTAATCCATCCCCAGATTCATCGTCTCTATATCTGCTGCCAAATAACTCGTGTCTGTCCTGGTCATCAAGGAGGTTCTTTAACTGGCTTTTACTCTCGTCTATCTGTACCTTATACTGACGTATCTTGGCATTGTATGAAGACCGTTGGTTGTTCGGCAAATTTTGCACTGCTATGGTCATTTGTTCAATTAACTCCAACCCTTCATCTGTGGCGCTTTCAATGTTTCTCAAGTAGTTCTTTCTTTGGTCTAGATGTTAGTAACTCTACTCCTATCCTTAAAATAAGAAATAACTCTTTACTTACCTCCTTCAGCAGACGACACCAGCGCCAATTGAGTCTTGGCTTCCTGTAAAGCCAACTCAAAGTCGGCCTCGTAGTTATCAAACAGATCAGACATTTCTTGTGACTTTTAGGAGTCTTAAGTGTTTGTTAAGGAGTTCAATTGCCACGAATTATGATAATTAGCGCATGACTTAGTACAAAACGTGTCACGTGATACCATCTACAATTGATGATTAGATCAATGATTATAATCCACTACAATTTGCCAAACCTACTCCTATAGTCTACTGAGCTTTCTATTTTATATGTATTACCATCGCAGTATATAGTTAAATAATTAAAAATATCGGCCAAGATTTATCATCTCTTGACCATGAATAATTGAAAAGTTGGATTATCAACAACCTAGCTAGTCTAATTTCTGGTTTCAAACTCGTCTCCAGAAACGTCGTTTGGATCGTCGTCGTCTCCCAACTTGTACTTGTTGAAGGCACTCTTGATTTGGTACAACAAATCATCGTCGACGGCTGAGTTGGAGTCAAATGATCCTCTGGAAGTGGTAGGACCTAACTCAGACAAGTCTTCCTTCAACATATCGTTAGTAACGTTGACACCAGTGCCATCGGCACTTCTTGCGGCACTCACATTCGAATGGTGCTCGGATTCATCGGCATCAAGATCCAAAGCATTGACTGTCATGTTCAATAATGATTTTCCGGATCTTCTTCTCATCAATCTACCAGGGAATGGTCCAGATTTAGGGAAGTATTGTCTGATTTTAGCATCCTCATCTTCCTCATCCAAATCAGCGAGATTGGTTGTATTGTGTACAAAGATCGATGATCTTGGGGTTCTTGGAGTCCTTGGGGTTTTTGGAATTCTACAAGAAACACCATTGTCATGAATCCATTTGGCAACAACTGCGGTCCATCCACATTGATGCGAAGCACCCAATCCTCTACCAGTATCAGCATCGAAATATTCGTAGAATGGAACGTAGTCCTTGAAGTATGGATCCTTATTGACCAAATCATTATCACCATTACAAGCTCTGTTTCCATCTTCATCCGGAAGGAATAAATGCATCATTCTGTGTTGAATTTCCTCAGCACACTGTGCCAAGTTCAAAAAGTCACCTGAACCCTTTGGACATTCAACCTTCAAGTCTGGACCATAGTACAAATAGAACCTTTGAAGCGCTTCAACTAATAAAAAGTTGACTGGGAACCAAATTGGACCTCTCCAATTGGAATTACCACCAAACATACCAGAATCAGATTCTCCTGGTAAATAACCAACGTTGTATTTTTCACCTTTAACATCCATTTCGAATGGATGGTCTTTATGGTATTTAGACAATGATCTCACACCATAAGGAGATAAAAATTCATCTTCATTCAACATCTTATCCAAAATAGCCAAAAGCCTATCCTTATTAACCAAAGCCAAGAGAAGTCTGTTACCAACACCACGAGTTTCCATAGAGGCGATATTTCTGTCGGCAACAGACTTGTTGTTTTCGAGAAACCAATCCAATCTCTTT
The DNA here is from genome assembly GCA_030582675.1 of Suhomyces sp. yHQL142. Taxonomy (NCBI): domain Eukaryota; kingdom Fungi; phylum Ascomycota; class Pichiomycetes; order Serinales; family Debaryomycetaceae; genus Suhomyces; species Suhomyces sp. yHQL142. The sequence goes on from JAJMGU010000022.1 coordinate 171,387, forward strand.
TTGAAATCAGGGAATTTGTCCAAAATTTCGGGTTCCAAGGTCAATGAGGCGTAAAGAGGAATCAAACCAACCAATGATCTAACAGGCAAGGGTTGGGAGTGACCACCATCGTAACTGATAGCATCATAATAGAATTGATCTTTCTCATCCCATAATGAATTCTTGGTTTCTGACGATTCCTCATCATCTGCACCTTGGTAAGACATTGCTTCTGCGATCAAAATGAAATGTTCAAAGAACTTGGAGGCAATACTTTGGTACACAGGTCTAGTTTTAGCTAATTCTAATGCAATGTTCAACATTTGCAATGAAAAGAACGCCATCCAACCGGTTGAATCAGCTTGTTCCAAACTACCACCTGTTGGTAACTCTTCGGAACGGTTGAAAACACCAATATTATCCAAACCAAGGAACCCACCATTGAACACATTCTTACCACTTTCATCCTTTCTGTTGACCCACCAGGAGAAATTAAGCATCAACTTGTGGAACACTCTTTCCAAAAATTCGGTGTCTTCTCTGCCATACATTTTTCTTTCAATCTTGTAAATTCTGTACGCAGCCCAAGCATGAACTGGGGGGTTGACATCGGAGAAATTCCATTCATACGCTGGAATTTGACCGTTAGGATGAAGATACCACTCTCTCAATAATAAGTCAATTTGGGATTTGGCATATTCTGGATCGATCATGGCAAATGGAATACAGTGAAAAGCGGTATCCCAAGCAGCAAAGAACGGATATTCCCATTTATCCGGCAAAGATAAAATATCATTAATGTATAAATGTTTCCAATCTTTGTTTCTACCATTGGCTCTATTTTCTGGAGGCTTAGGGGTATTTGGATCACCTTGAGCCCAGTAATTGTGAACAAAGTAATAGTATTGTTTACTCCATAATAAACCGGCAAAAGCCTGTCTTTGAACTTGTCTCAAGTCATCGCTCATAGGCAATGGACTGACCTTCCAGTAGAAAGCATCGGCTTCGTCCTGTCTTCTGGAAAAGACCTGGTCAAATTCGTATTCGTCAATTTCTTCAGGACTCTTGGAAAACTTGTATCTAATGGTGACATAATCACCTGGTCTAACTCCTCCATCTTCTTCAAATGCAAACCATGCGGCAGATTTGGTACCAAAGTTTTCTGGGTTGACAGATTCCTTGTCTTCATCAATGATGTAGTCGTGGAAAGCATCCTTCACATACTTGCTTTTGTTGGGCTGGCCGTACAATCTCTTGGTGTTGGTTTCATTTTCCGTGAAAAGGATCTTTGGTTCCACATCGGGTGAATCATCAGAGATACCGGGAGCAGGGGCAAAAACAAGGTATCTGGAACCGAATTTTTCGTGTTCAACATGGACGGTGTTGTCGTTGTGTAAGGAAAGCTTTGGTTTCTGGATTTTGGATTCTTCCGAACCCCAGGCCCATGTGTTTCTCAATACAACATGAGGCAAGATATGTAACGGAGCAACCTCGTCACTTCTATTGTAAGCGGTGATTCTAAAGTAAAGTTCTTCCGGCTCGTCATCACCTTTGGCCATTTCAAACACCACGTCAAAGTACTTGTTGTCCTTGAACAAATCGGTGTCGGTGATTTCGTACTCATTTTCCAACCTCGATCTTTTGCCGTTTTCTTCAATCAATTGTTTGTAAGGAAACTTTCCTTGAGGATACTTGTACAAGTACTTCATGTAAGAATGGGAGGGAGTGTTATCAAGATAATAGTAGAGTTCCTTGACATCTTCTCCATGGTTACCCTGGGAATTGGTGACACCAAACGCCTTTTCCTTCAAGATTTCGTCCTGTCCGTTCCACAACCCCATCGACAAACACACCAATTGACGGTTGTCGGAAACACCCGCCAACCCGTCTTCACCCCAACGATAGGTTCTTGATCTCAGGTGGTCAAACGGGAAATCGGACCACGCATCACCATCATGGGAGTAATCTTCTCTGACGGTGGCCCATTGTCTTTCTCCAAGATAAGGCCCCCATCTTCTGAAGCGATGGATCTGTAACCGCTTCTCTTCCTTGGTAAGGTTGTTTGGCATTTTGGAATAGTGATAATCCGTCATGTCTACAATTGGGGGAGGTAAGCAATTAATATAAAGAAAAGGTTTGAATTTTTGCCAGAGTTGCAAAGATTAAGGCCATGGCTCAGCGCGAATCCGGACAGGCCGCAAAGCGGGAACCACTGCCAAAGAAAGGAAACCACCACCAAAGAAAGGGGGAACAATCGACTACGAGGACAAAACCGGATGTGCCCCATATGCGGTTCCACTTACGGATCCAACCCTTGGCTTGATTTGGGGATATTAACGGGTGCAATATTGCTATAGCAATTAAGAACAATATTATTGAGGCTAGCAAGGGAGGTGAAGAGATTATCACGTGGGAGTACTGATTGGTAACTCGATGGACCACCAACCACCACCACCTAGTATTTAAATATATACCATTAGTTTAGTGCATGTCAAGCCATACTTTGAATACGTTCATTTGTTCATCTTCTTTCAATTTCATTTTCATTTGTTAAATTTTTATTTCTTCATCTTGTTTCTCTCTCTCCTTCGCCATAATCTGACATTCACTCGCACAATCACCCACAGCTTTGTGGTAGCCAGTTCCCCATGGGCAGTCTAGAACAAATGAAAAATACCTATCGTTGCTGGTATAATTGATCCGCCTCGCTATCACTCTCCGTGGTCCGTGGTGGCGGTCCACTGTCGTCCTTTTCATCGTTTAGAGACGCTAAGCCATCGATCAAGGCAGGATTTCCGCTCTTTTCAACGGACTTTTCTCTATGAAAAATTCTCTCTTACACTTCTTTCCGAGCTGCTAACCGGATCCTTTGATGATTCGACCTTGATGCCCAGGGCACCTCCCTCGATCCCAAGGCATCGGTGTTTCTATTGTATTGTTACGAGCAACCGTATAACTGGTGGAGCAAATTATACCTACAATATTCCTATACGAACGTAATCTTGAAGAGGCTGAAAAATTATTGACGGGCCAAGATAATAATATATTTTATTTGTGCCCTTGGAGTCGTTGCTTGCTCGATTATTTTACCTGTTGTTGATAATTGCCTAGGCTGTTAAATTACAATCAATAGTATAAATGAGATTTTTCTCTATCTGAATAATTACCCAAAAGAATAAACTATAAATAATGTCTTTTTATTGACGTCTAAGTATATCTCCTTCTAGAATCCTACCATGACGCGAACTACCTCATCGGTGCATCCTCATACTCTATAAAATTTTGCATCCAAATCACCTCGCCGAATCTAGGCTCTAACTATATATTGACTGTCTCTAGCAGCCCACTATTCCTCACCATCAAGCAGCTCTTTTTCTATTAATCTTGCGGCCTTTTTAGCCTTTTTGGCCATGGTGTTTGCAAAAAGAATCGAGACAAATGGCATGGATACCATTAAAATAACAACCCAAGCAACCAAAATACCGATATTTCTTCCCATTTGACCCTTGTACGTATCGAAGAAAATCACCTTTTGTGCTTCATAAGAATTGTGGATTGGCAAACCATACCCGTATCTATAGAATTCTGGCGTCAATGCCATAGGACTGAAACTGGGTGCAATATTGACAAGAACCCAAAACACCATCCATAAACCAACCGCAGAAGGATATACCATTGATATTAGCATGGCGGCTATCTCATTGGCCAACCCGATACCCCACAATGTAAGGAAAGTTAACCCCCAATACACCAAAAACCCGGACTTTCCAAATGCTACGGTGAAATCAACCTGCATCGCCAAACTAACAAGCGAAAACACCAAACTGATAATGAAGAACGATAGTACAGAAGATCCAATCCGATAGACCAAGTAATGGCTACGTTTCATTTGAAGCTTGGATACCTGATCATGGATAGACTGAAAGAAGTTCACCTGAAAGAACGTAACAATGATCATGTAAATCAACCCAACTTGTCCTGGAGCTTCAAGCACAAAATCTGTCAAGGGGATACGATCATAGATTGACCATGCTAGTGGTGTGACAAGGACTCTGATGGATTCCGGAGAAAACGACCCTTGCACCAACGATGCTAATTGTGATGTGATATTGGGCAGTTGCTCTAGCCAGGACGCTTGGATACTTTGTATAAACGGTTCCACGTATAAACCCATGGCGTTAATATCACGTCCAGTCTCATAAATCACATTGATGGACAGGTTACTGACATTGTACTGCGTATTTCCCGATACTATAGCTTGATAGAAGTTGTAGGTTGCATTAGGTTTGACATAAATGGCCGACCAGTATAATTGATGATGGACAAGACGGATGACCTCTTGTTCCACACTGTTGTTATGATCCTCGGCCATTCTTCCGAATTCCTCCGATCCAAACACCTTCCAATCTCCTTTAGTTTTAGATTCAGGAGTACGTACAAGTTGCTCCATGGCTGTACCAATCAATGGAGGAACATTGCCATACTGAATATCGTCTTCGATGACGACCAACATTTTCAAATTCTTGAATCGGGTATTTCTCTGATAGTATGAACCCCAGTAAAGGGATAATATTCCCAATATAAACACAAATATAATGATATAGATCAATATATGGGATCTGACTATTTCGTTTCTTATACTGGCAAATCTAGGATGGAAAAACGAATGGTTCTGGCCGGGTCTATTGGGCTCCGGATCATGTGTGGCAAGCGCTCTTCCGGGATATTCCTCTTTTGCCTGGCCATCTTCATCATGGGTGTTGTGTGATTTCAAAGATGATTCTGCTTCCTCATCTTGTGGGGTATCTCTGTCTTGAGGATGAGATTCGTCTGAATACCGCCGGTTGTACCCCACCAAATCCTCTGGGTTAGGGGACTCGTCCTTCGATTCTCTTGGTGCCGTGGATGAATGCGACGACATGGTTCCAGCAAGAATTATGGTAGAAAAAACGATACCTTCGACAATTCCATTTCAGTTTATATGATGAAATAATGACAGGTGCATCCGGATATTAGTGCACCAGCGTCAACCCAAATAGACATCTAGTTGTGGACCCTAAAACTGACAGGTGCCAAAGGTCATGTGCTCTGAGTGGTTTATCGGATACGGCAGCCGGGTATCGGTTTGTGACAACGATGAGTTGCTTTCGAACGCTAGGCGTGTATTGTGTTGTGGCTAAGCCTGCGATAAGAAATGGAAAACAGCAAGAAAATAGGGGTGCGAAATAGAGTTGTTTTTTGCTGACTGAGAGGACCCTTCCATCGAGTTAGCGAGTTTAGCGGTTTAAAAAGGAGGAGTAAACGCACTAGATGAAACAGTTGACGAACCATCTACCAAGGTGATGGCTTGGCTTTGTTGACAAACCATCCATCTGGTTTAGTAGTAGGATACGATGGACAGTAGGCATCACTAGTAGTAGTACGATACGACAACAGTAGGCATCACTAATAGTAGTTCCTCCAGTAGGGTACGTGATATTGAAACCACTCGTTTTGTATTGGCCGATGATAGTTGTAGGTTGTGTTGGCCTGACAAAAGGACAATACTACAGTGAATAACCTAAGGTATCTTGTCATTCGTTTCGGCATGGGCGGTTCGGCTGCACTGCGCTAAATCGGGGATTCATGAAAGTAGCAAGAGGCACCACTTTGAGACGGGGTTTGCAATAAATTCATCAATGCTGGGTCCTTAAGTAGCAAGCACTCATAAAATTCCCTATTACCAGCACAGTGGTGTTGCAAAAATATCAAAATGTTGTTAGGGCAAGAGAAACTACCATTTCGACGGAGTTGGCGATATTCACAAGGCTCAAACTGATTGGCTAGCGATTACGACGATGAACCCTGTGAGATGTCTCACAACAGCAAGCCACACCCGTATTTCAAGTGTTTTAAGCCATGGCGTTGTAAATCCTTTGCTTCTTTGCGGTGAGTTTCAGCCGTTGACTAGGTAGAAGAAATCATAGTTGTGAACGGTGGGCATTGGTAGCAAACTGGTTTACTATATTTGAGTCGGTATCTAGCAGTCAGTATCAAAAGTGGACCTTTGGTCCTTGGCTTGTCAGAATAGGCTTGGAAGTTTAGACTTGTTCGGTACATTGTTTGTAGATTCTATTTTTTCATAATCAGGTGAGTTTTGAAAATCGGTTGCAAATGAAATTTGGAGCTTTTTGAAAAAAAAACTTTTTTATCGTGATTTACAGAATCTTACTTATTACGAAGTCCTATCACATTCTTTCTCTATAAGTCTTGTCATATTCTACTCGTACAAATATTATTATTCTATCATCACCAAACCGTATACTTCAATCTCTTGCACCCAATTTGTACGTTTTTATATACCATTTTACCAAATGCAATTGAAAAAAACAATAATATCATGATTCAATTCTTTAACCTGAATCTTTCAATCTTAACAAGTCTTTCCTATTGCCTTAAATCAATTCCATTCATTCACGTCTCGTATATATACATTATACTGGTCGTGTGTACGCGATCCATACAGAATGGCTACCTGCAGGACACTCTCTTCATCAAAAACATCACCAGTATGACAACTATACCTACCTGGCTGAAATCATCTACAACCATCGTTATACACCCAATCAATCACGTATACACAAGCAGATCCGACCACGTGGCCCGTGATAACTACCAGCACTCGTTCGACGCCACTTTCCCCTCTTAATACTCGCGTGTAACCACACTCAGTACTTTATCTAAGCAGCACATACTTAACCAACCAGAACGTTTAAACCCTGACCACTCCGGCGTGTCAGACCCAATCAACCACCATTAACCGCCCAATCATATGACGGCTGCCACCGCCACCGCCACAACTTCCTCAGTCTTGAATACCAATGGTCAGTCGGGGGATTTAGCGAGTCCTGGTCCAGCACTGGCTCTTCCACCTGTAACCTCAGGAGAATCCAAGAGGAACAAGCGACTTGAGCTTGAATCGCTCATCCGTGAGTTCCAGAACAAGTTGGGAAACAACTGGGAGAAATATCATGAGACTCTATCGCTTTTCTTGATTGGAAAGCTTTCAAGAATTGAATTCGTTCAGATCATTACACCTATCCTTAAGGATGGATTGATCAAATATCATAACAGGCTCTTGCTCTTGAATTTCGCCAACTCGTTGAAAGATGGCCCACTTGATTATTCCAACGAGTTTGCTTCGTTCTGGAACAAAAAGGCCCAGAAAACTAGTAAGGTCAAATCCTCGCAATATGAAAAGTTCAAGCAAAATATCATGGGATTGCCCATCAAGGAGAGAAGAAGAATAAAAAATATAACTAGGGACAGTGGAAGAAAAGGTAAGTTGAATGCAGGCATCACTTTGACTAGACACTCTCTTTTACCCAAAATCCCTATGATCCAGGACAAGGAACAACAACAATTACAGGTCAATAACTTGGTCCAATGGCAACAGGATGTGGTAAATGGTATCAACACCCCGTTAGCCACCCAAGATTACGAACTCCCTGATTATGACAATTTATCAAAAAGAATTTTGATGACTATGAGAGAATATGGATTGACAGGGGGATTGAATGCCCATGTAATGGAAGTAATTCTTCTAGGATTAGAATCACATCTTAAAAATATCGTGGAAAGTGCAATTGATATTGCAAAGTACAGAGAAAACAAATACACCAACAATGATTACATACCCGTGGATAACAAAGGCGAAGAATCATCGGAACTTTTATCTGCCACCACTGCTACTAAAAAGCGTAACTTCGAGCAGATGGAATCCAATCATGCTAAAGACATAACATTAAACATCGAAGACTTATACAATACATTAGAAATGTTTCCTCATCTTATCGAACCTTGTGGACTAAAGTACCGTCTATCCAACGTCATGCTTGAAAATGACGATGCAGTTTCACGTACCATAGACTACAACCTTCCTCCCAAACCTGAAAGTTTAAAAATACAATCTCCAATCATTCCAGTAACCGCAGCTGCAGCTGTATCCAATGGAACATCTTCAACTACTTCATTGGCCAATGGAATGGCGGATAAAGCTATAAATGGATCCTTAAAACCAGAAGAAACAAAAGAATCAGATGAGAAAGTGATAGCGACTAAACCTGTACAAACCCAAATCAGACCAGATTCTCATATTGGCACAAATGATGAATTGAAGTGGGTTCTACATGATCTTATCTCTACGATATAACTCCAGCATACTTTTCGCGGTTATACCTTTACCGTTTTATACCTGTATTATTACCTATATTCTATACATTTTTTCCCAAGCATAATTCACTTTCTTTTGTATGGGGAATCCATCGAATGGACCGCTTCAAGTGCCTTTAAAAACTCAATAGTTGATTCGTTCTCGTGCTCGTTCTCGTTTTTAATGACGTTCGCCAAAAATATACATCTGCTATTTTGATACGAATAATTGAACAAACTTTGTAACGCGACCGAAGAATTATCGCCATTTTTATACGAACTGAGATAATCTGTTTGTGAACTCAATGATGCCCCTGTTAAATCGAGGAACAATACTTCACTTTGTAATCTATGCGAATCCTTTGATGCTTCCACACTGAGAATATAAGCACAAATTTCGGGATCAGTGTTTTGAATTTGTTTAATGATTCCTGTAAATTCAGTGATATCACCATCCTTATCCACAATCATTTGTTGTGCTTGTATGCTATTCAAATCCTTAGTATTTTGCACAATGGTAACCTGATTCAGAGAGTCTAATAAGTCCAACACAGTATCATCATACTTGATTTCGACGCACTTGAACTTGAAATTGAACTTCCAGTCATTTTTTGATTTAAGTTCACATTTGCTTAGTATTGCCTCATAACTTCCAATTATTGATGATGTTAAAGACCCCTTTTGACTTCGACCAGTATGAATTACGCTGATATTAGTCCCATTCAAACAATTATTTACGAGACAGGAATATTCTTCAGCAACAAAGTCATTGGTACTCACCTTATCAAATTGAAAGTCCCTACCTCCAAATAATAAACCACCCAGTTCTTGATAGTCAGCTTCCAGAGCATCCTCATACTTGAGATAAACTCTCACTTTTCCTTGATAATCCATTATCGAATTTTCAAGGATTCTCCGTTGTGTATCGAGTTGTAGTTGCTTGAATTTAGCCTTCGAGTGCTTTCTTTGAGATTCACTCATTGATTCTTCCCACACAAGAGTTGTTTTCTTTGACTGGTTCAATTGGTCTTCCACTGTAGATAAACTTTTGAGTAGTGATGATTTGATGGCGGGAAAACTGGCCATATTGTATTCTCTTTTCGAGATTGACGCCTCCATTTCTTTATTTTCCAGCCTGGTTTGTTCTACTTGGGACTGTGTTTGAGTGAGTTTTGAGTGAATTTCATCTACTTCTTTGTCTTTCCTTTCAAACTCCAGAGCTAACTTATCTGCCTCTATTGCCTTTGCTGAAACGTATTTCTCAAGTTCAGTCTTCAACTGATTTGTTTCTTCTGTAATTTTCGTTTGATTGAGTTGCGTTATCTGCTCCAATTTAGTCTGTAAAGCCTCAGCATTTGATTTTAGTACTTTAATCTCATCGATTAAAGTTTCATTTTTGTATTGCTTTGCATGTTCGATTTCTGATTGTAAGTTGAATTTCAATTCATTGTAGTCATCATCCAATTTAACCACAAGATCCGCGAGTTGGAGCTGAAGCATTTGTTCTATGTGCTGCTTATCTTTGCTAGACCTCTCTTGTTCTCTTTCTAGAGTTCGGTTTTGACAGAGGGATTGATAATTGATGTCCGAGACTCTATGGCGTATTTTGGACTGCTCTCGTATGATAGCATCAATTTCTTCCTCCAAGTCCCCAATTTTATCCTTTAGCTGTATGACCTGTGTTTCCAAAGTACGTAAATCTGGGGCGTTCGCCACCGATAAAGGTTTGATGTGTGGTGGTGATACTGGCAGTAGAGTGGGCCTATCGTAAACATGTGCCAACTTGTTCTTGATACCTAGATAGGAGGTAACATCTAGAACTTTTGATGTTGCTCCAAACTTTGGGATCCCTGTAGTTGATACCACAGGTATACTGCTGGGCCTTTTGGATCTGCCTGTGTAAATCGAATCCGTTCTCGTTCCAGCCAATGATGGTGGTGATGTGGTTCTATCATCGTATACATCCATTATATCCACACCCAGTGAATGTCTTCTTTTCTCTCCTTTTGGAGGAATCGTATTAATATGTATCTCAGAAAGGACCCGTTTCCGCCGACTTTCATCTTCGTTCGTGGATGACATTGGTTGTGTTTGGCGTGGTGATAAGTCAGAACTGTTGTGTTTTCTCAGTGTTTCAAGATCAATTTTCGAGGAATAGCCCAGGCACGACTGCTGTTTCGTGGCCACAGTCTATGAATTGTATGAATGTCGTAAACCTCGGATCGTTGGGGTTTCGGGGCTTTGAATGGAGTGTTGAAGGAAGGTTTCAAAGTTGTTCCAAAGTATGGAGGTTGATGTAAACAAAGTTTAAAGTGGTGAGGATGGATTACGTAACCATGATTTTGCAACATTTTACAGTAAGCATACAGGTATAAGCTTAAATGCCTGTGGTTTGATAGTTGTCACCTACAACAGGTGACAATTAGTTACGTGTTCAAGACTGTTTTAGATTGTGAATATTATTATGTACGTAGTTATTCACCACTTCTATTTATTAATTTAACTTTTATTCTATCATTAATTTTCTATCATTTTATATGCTATGCCAATTGCACCGACGAACTGGAAGAAATGGCTTCCAATTCAATCTCTCTTTTCTCTGATTCTTCCAGCTTTTCTTCTTGCTCAACCTCTTTTATAGGATCTGCTCTTTCTTCTTCATCTCCTTCTTCTTCTTCGAAGGTGCCTGCCGCATCGTTTTGTTGCAAGAAGATGAACACAAACGAGAATAGCACCCCGAGGCCAGCTACTCCAATACCGAAGTAAACAGCAGCTCTATAAGTGGCTAAAAGTGTTACCGGGTCTTTGAGATCATGGTGCTGATGACCGATTTCTGTTTCGACTGTACTGGCCATTCCCAAGAAAAGCGACACGGAATAGTTGATCACCGTGGAAACTAATGATCCAGCCATACCTTGGTGATGGTAGGGCAAATAGTTGGAAAGAATGATTGCAGCAGCAGGAAAACTCATATCCATGGCCCAACAAAGAATAAACATCAGACCCATGGAGATACGGAAGTATGATTGGTCAACTGGCGTCACCGCCAACATGATGACACCACACATGAAACAAATGGAGGCGAATGAGATGATGTATGATGGCTTGGTACGACTTATTATTGCCGATACCATTAATGATGCAATGACACCCATGACAAGAAGGGGCATGTAGGTGAGAGCACCTTCTATGGCGGTATAATGACGAAGATTGAGGATGATGTTCCAGTAGTAGTATTGCCAGACTCCGAAAGAGCCCCATCCAAGACTGATACAGAGAAGGACCAACCCGATTCTGACATTAAAAATGGATGCAGGAAGTAGTGGGTTTTTAACTGTTTTTTCGATGTAGAAGAATGCAATGATTAACCCCACAGAAACGATAAGAAGAGCGATGATATATGGCGTAGACCATCCCACAACCGGGCCCTGATTCCACACGAAATTAAGTAAAATCAATCCAGAAATTCCCACACAAGATCCCAAAACATCCAATTGGGCCCATGCTTCCTTCCAGGTATATGTTTCAGCATTGAGATTGGGAGGGATATAGATGATCAGTATAACTCCAAAGATAAGGCACACGATGGCCACAAGCCAAAACTCCCAGGGCCACCAAGCAAGCTGGCCCACGACCGCAGCCATAAGAGCTCCGATGGTGGCACCCACAGGTCCATTGGCACCCACCAACCCGAAAGTCAAGTTTTTGCGTTCACCATTGGGGTATACACTTCCAAGAATCCCCATCCCACACGGCAAAAGGAGAGCAAACCCCATACCCTGGAAAGCACGACAGATGATGAAAAAGATGATCGAGTTCAGGTACGTGGAGAGCCCCGTGATAAGTGACCATACCAAGCACCAGAACCACCCAATAACAAACATATTCTTGAGACCAAAGAGGTCACCTAGCCTTCCGCTAACAAGAATGAAGGTCCCAACGGTAAGGGCAAACGAGCCCATGAACCACACCTTGACGGAGTCATCCACTGCATTTTCACCCGCAAACCCTTTGAGGATGATATTCATCGTACTCAACGACATGGTGATGCTACCCTGGTTGAGAAACTGGGCAATGCATACCACGAACACCACTGCAATCTCATGGATAGCATTCTTAAAGAGAGTAGGTCTGGGATCCATGATGTTTGTAGAAAGAAGGAAGAGGCTAGAACATATTCCAAGGTTTGATGTTGTTGAAGTTGTTGAAGACTTTGAAAGGGCATCGATTCTTAGTCAACTGGGCCGGATTGCAGTATGGATGTTCACTAAGAACGGCAATCTCTGGCATCGCGGTAGAATCCGAGGGGCTTTTCGCCTGTCAAACTGCGGTTATGTAGGGTAGAACGGATGTTTCTCATTTCTTTTGTAGAAGCGCAATTGTGGGCCCATAGTGCAATAGTGGGATTCAAGATCGAATATTATAGATAAGGAAGATTTTCAACAGTAACATCAATCACCGAAGTTGTATCATCAGAATTGATTACACATCGACCCTTTACCAGTAAGTGTACTCACGTATTCCAACGTTGTAGCCACTTCAACTGTACAACATAATCTACTGATATAAAATTATCTATGATTTATCGTCTATTCGTGTCTCATTAGTCATCTATATACTGGAAGCGATTGGATGTAGGCGTCCGATTGATGGATGAAGTTGTGGTTCGATATCTTATTATACGCGTCGTTCTCCGATATGAATTCCACCGGACTCAATGCATTGTGGACCACATTTCGAAGGTAGTAGTTGGAGTAAAGCTCCCAAAGCACCGGCTGAAGATTATCAATAAGGGTATCGCTCACCAAGATGAACTTGAGTCCTGTGAGCGATTCAAGGTAATGTGCACGGAACGGACCCAAAGAAAATGACTTGAGCACATTATTGTTGGGAGCGATCGAATCTTTGGGTATATCACCAGCAGCAGAATCAGCTAGTTTGGACGCGATATTCTTTAACGAGTAAAGAATACCAAAGAGGAGTTTGGAAGTATCGGAGTCGTTGTTTTTGTTAGTGGCATCAGCATTGGTGTACTCCCTATTGTAGATGCAATTGCAATGTCTATCAAAAATGAAAAATGAATGAATCATCCTGGTAGGTAGTGGTGAAAATATTATTCACTTGGATTAATCAAAACTGAAAAACTTGATTAGTCAAAACGTGACTCGACGATGACTCAGTATTGATCCCAATATCTCGAGACAAGCAATGTGCAGAATTGTAACCAACAAGCTTGACAAATCGGTGTGTGGATCCAGAACTGAAAAATGTTGTGCCTTTCCTTATCAGATTACTAACTACAGAAAAAAGGTCGTGCGTCGCGCATTGGGTGAAACGTCAGGAGCCACGTAGGGCTGAAGATTTGACACCTTGGGAAAGAATAACGTATGGATACTGTGGACTGTGTTTGGTAAGTGTCTCAGATTATACATCACACTGACTCCAACCGTGGTGCTGTGGAACTGTGTAGAATTGAATGTCTTGGTGGACTGGTGTGGATGTAGAACACTGTGGAAGAGTATGGAAGAATAAAACGTGAGACGTGTGGGGCGCTTACATAACACACGCTAGTATGAGTCAACTGAGGTGGCGGGATTCAATGCCCGCGCGCGGTTATGGGTGGGGCACGTGATATTGCCTCTTGTTTTTGGGCCACAATGCGTGACTCGGGAGCCACTCTCCACGTTGTGGAAAACGTTTCACTCCGCATTTGGTAAGCGTGGCCACACGCAGCCCACCACGCTTTCGTTCCCCGTAGTCCGCACCACACTCTGTGCAGCACCACAGTGACTCTTTAAGGATTACTCACATAACTACTATTGCAAAATATATATAGATGCACAATTCTCCAACCGGAATTTTTAACAACCACTATCTACAAAGAAAACAAATTCCAAGCAACACCAGCTTGAACACACAGCAGGAACACATACAAACCAGTCTCACAATGTCTACCGAATACAGTGACGATATCTTCGAGTTCAATGATGATGTTTCATCAGCTCCACAGTCGCCATCTTTGGATGCCACCTCGCCGGGGTCTCCATATGAAGACTATGGATATACATACTCCAGCTACGGCTACACCACCAACACCAGCACCGATTTCTCCAGCGCCAGCAACGGATACTCCAGCGACGTTGAAGACTCGTTCGAGCCATTTCTTTACGAATGCTGCATCTGCAAGACAACCCATACTACCCCATGCGAACACAACGAAGAGGACATGGATTTGAATAACCAATGGTTGATGTCGAACTACAGAAAGTGGCAAACATCCGTCGTGAGGATATAGTTCCCCGGCTTGCATTATTCATTCATCACTCTTCACTTCTGGTTCATGGTAGTATGGTATACTACTAATTTTGGGTATAAGTTGCCGGTACGGTTATGGCGGCTTGTAAATAGTTACTTAATAAATACATTTTAGAACATTTTCCGATAGTAGTTGTAGCATTGTAAGCTTTTATTGAATAAGTTACGCTAGTTCAATCACTTCAACCACGTCTCTACATCAGATTTTCATCTTTTGTTGCACCCATATTAGCGCTATATCTGTAGCGTCATTTACATACAAATTTTCGCAATGCCTAACTAAAAAGTTTTCTCAAACGCGAGTGTCTCCGATTCGCAATTCCTGCGCATAGCTGATTTGCAACATGCGACGTTCTAGGCCAAATTCGTGCAGCCCATTTTGACAGTTCTCCATATTTCGGTAACGTGGTGTGCTGGTTCTCCGAAATGACGTGAATAAAAGAGTGAACTGGGGCACTCGAAGACTTAAGAATATAACTCGTTCAAGAAAACTCGTTTAAGAAACTCGTGATGAATAAGAGAAAATTTTGCCTGAACTCATCAATGCAATAACTACTTAATGTAAATAGAGCAACTATAGTAACAATAGTTATAGCGCATAATGGTGGTTACTCGGACTGAGTATACGTTTAAAAGGTTGGGTACTTGCATCTGACTCTGACATATGCCTCAAGATAAAAATTTTCAATTGTGAGTCAAACCAGCCCATCCTGGCCCACCCCGATTCGTAATATCCGCGTGTCTCCAAATCACAAAGATCGTATATTGCATCATTGGTGAACAGACAAACAAACCTTTGTCTGGACTTGTACTTCCGAGCGAACCAACTACAAATGTAATTCGCCAGAGCACTTAACAAGAACAAAAAATTGATGGGGTATCGAACGTTCGTAACTGCGACAATTTTCTTTGAGTGAATTGTTTCCACCAAACACTTAATTCCTACAAAAAGCCGGGGTTTGATAATCTGAAACCAGCGCCGGCATCGGCGCGAAATTGGCGTACTGACTGAGCGCGTTAATCTACTCAACTCACTCCTTGATTAGGATAATGTGTCTGTCGATCTGCTCAGGTTGACCTGGTGCCTGGATCCTAATAAAATAAGCCGTATATCCAATATACAATGTTTCAGATATACATAATAAATCCCCGCTTATCAAATATGGTTTGGTTAAGGTAAAATTCTCTGTAGAAGTTTTAAAAGGTAGCCCTAAAGTTGTTAATGTTTAAAGGTTGCCTTTAGTTATTGTCGCAAGTATTAAGACGGTCTTGGTGTAGAAGGCAAATTTGGTAATCGCACGACTTTCATATGAGCTTACGTTTTTACAGCCATTTTCTTATCTACAACAGAAGTAAACGTATCATTCCATATAGTGAAAGGACGAGAAATGGGAGAGGACTAGTGCACAAATTGTTGCTATAGTAGAAGCGGGCATCACATATGGTTTCAAGTAAAAATTGGGGTTAAGCAGGGGATATGAACACATCCGAGAAGGAATGTTATCAGCCATTTGTGTTACGTGGGTATAGAGTCAGGATATGAAGATTGGGGTGGGGTTGAGTGAAACTCGAGTCAGGACAAGCTTTGGAATGCAGAGATTACTCGAACGAAGAATAGAGTTTAGATGTTAGTCATTGTATTAGAGAAAGGTAAAGTTTTGGATTTATCAAGACACTGGTGAATGTGTGAGAGGACAAATGGGCGTGGTAAAATGATACAGAGTTCAATTGAGAGGAATGGGTGTGAGAAATAGTAAGATTCGACTTGTATGGTTATAGGAATGGGAGGAAATGAATGGGAATGGGAATGGGCAATAGAAATGGGAATGGGAATGGGAATGGAAGTGGGTATGAGTGGCTCTGGGAGTGGTAAAGGAATAGATATGGGTACGGGGAATGAGATCAGTAACACACCCGCTTGTTTATGGATATTAGAATGGGTGAGAGAAAGAATATGGATTAGGGAAGTTGAATATGGTGGTACTTTTATGGGCATTGAAATGAGTACGAGATTGGGAATGAAGGCGACTTGCGCCAGTTCTCGGCGGTACAGTCATGAGATCAAGAATTAGATCGGTTGTTATTGTCCAGTAGTGTACCCGTGGGATTGGATAGCATTTCAATTGAGCCATGTTGAGAGGAATTGGGACTGGGGGACAGATGAGTATAGGTAATACTTATTCAGACTGCAAGTGTATGCAGTTAGTGGCCATGTGGTAGCGCCAATCTAAATGATGTGGTAGC
This sequence comes from Suhomyces sp. yHQL142, assembly GCA_030582675.1. Taxonomy (NCBI): domain Eukaryota; kingdom Fungi; phylum Ascomycota; class Pichiomycetes; order Serinales; family Debaryomycetaceae; genus Suhomyces; species Suhomyces sp. yHQL142. The sequence continues at coordinate 188,115 of JAJMGU010000022.1, forward strand.
GCCACCCTAAACTGTAGATGTGTGGTAGCGTCTCTGGTTATAAATGTTTATTAGGCTGATGAATCGTGGTTGATACCAGAAGGAAAAATAGTTCAGCTTCCTTTCTATCTTTTCTTTTGATGTTTAATGATATCTCAATATGCTTGATTATAAACCAACCCCAATCTCGCAAGGTGGCATAACAAATGAACACGTAGGCACTCGTTCTTCTACATCAGAACTTCCGTTCTAGTTGCACTATGTCCTGTAAGATTTATATTTTAACCTATAAATGTGGAAGAAGTTGTGCCATATACCTATGCATACCAGCTTAATCCTTCTTTTCTAAATCGATGAATTTTCCACCTGAAGCGAATCTTGGGTGTCTTGGATCGTTAATGAATTCGTCAGAGTTTTGGGAAGCAATGGATGCCTTGTAGATCAAGTAGTAGGTGATGACGGCTAAAGTTGTTAGTATTATTCGAAGAAAATTTGAAGAAATATTGTAGGAATTGACCGATGAGACAGTATTCTTTAAGAAATTTTTAAAATCCCACCAAGTGAACTGAGGAAGATACGTAAAAGAGTTAATGATTATTAGTAATCGCAACACGAGCTTGTTGAATACACTCTCCATAATTTGTTAACAAGGGAGGGCTTGGGCTTATAAAAGCTTTAAAATGAGGTATTGGCTTTTTGAATCCGATCTTGGCCTTTTAGTTGAAAATTTTCAATTGCATTCTCCTCGTTTCTTGCAAAATTTCTTTGTTTTGATCAACACCAATGGACTGTATGCTGGTAACTATGGCATTATGATACTTCTGATTTTTCTTTTTCAAAACTAGTCGCCAAGGTTTCAATTCTATCGGCATGAATGATGATTCTTCGTTTCATTCAACATCTTTGATTTTTTGAATACTCGTATCAATTCCTCGTTTCGTTTCCAATGACTCTGATTGTACTGCTTATAGTCATGGTCTTGATTGCAATTTTCACTTCTTCAATAATCGTTCACATATTTCCAGATTCCAAAGATCTTAGATCTTTCAAGATGTACATACCTCCAGCGGCATATGGCCACAATGGCTTGGCAACAGGTGTAGGGAATCTAACGGCCATTTCTTTAGTCTTTATGGTAGGAAGAGTATGATTTCAACTGTTACGTTTGGTTTTTTTTAGAGTGTCGGAATTGAATAGTCGGATTTTATTGGTTGGTGAGAATGGTCCACGCACGACACAACTTCGTTAACACTATGTTGTTAACCAAATGAAAGGTTTGGGACATTGACAAGGAATAATACTTTGGGGAAGATCGGCTTGACATCCCAAGTCATTGAAAGTTGTCGCTGATATTTCAAAGTTAAATTTATTCTTTTCTCATGCCATTTATTTTCATTAGTGATGTAATTAAATTTGGTAGCGCTAATAAACTGTAGGGGAAGGCATGATTAATTATACTATCGATTGTTCAATGATATTTACAGATGCTTTCGTGTCTAGAAAGTCTTCTAGTCTGGTCCGGATGTTCATTTAATTTTTGTCTTGCAAGATATGTCATATAAATGTTTTTGATTTTGAGATATCAATGCAGAGTATCGATTCTGAATTCAGCAGATGTTTGTTCCAGCCGTATTGTAAGATACTTGAACTCGCCAGTATATACTGATGACAAGTCTGTTATCTATGCTTGGGAGTTCTGAATTTCATACACCCTAATTTCGGGCGTACCTTTTCTGAACCAACACAATGAATCTATATTTTCAGGAACCAAACATCTATTAGAAACTTTCCATGTATTTGGGAACCATTTGTCTAGTACATCTTCCCAAGATTTGATTGTGTCCTCATTTCTTATCGTGGCTGCAATTAATGCAAGTTTTGTACCAGTTTGGAAGAAATCATGAATAGTGCTAGCTAGACTATCCACTATCGAAGAATCGTAAGTCACATCTGCAGCAACGAGAACATCGACACCAGAGGGAGGCTCCTGTATGAACTCTTTACCAGCCCGATTTGTGGTACCCCAGAGTAGTTGCTGACATCTAATTGGCGCCTGTCCCGAGGAATTGATGTATAGAGTTTCGCTAAGATTGTCTATGAGTGATGCCGAGCCATCTGTGATAATGATGCTTTTGAGTGGTTGGTGTCTAATGGCCAAGCTCAATAGTCCTGTTCCTCCTCCTAGTTCCAAAATAGTGTGATCTATCCAGTCATAAGAATTAGAATTGAGATAGTTAGAGAGATAAAGAGCAGCTTCCCATGTACGAAGCCCTGTAGTGTTAATACCCGATATCAAACGAGGAGTCTCAAAAATTGAAACAATGTTATCAGAAGTTTGAGTTTCGGCTTCAGCAGTGGCTTCATTGGTAAACCCTCCAACATAGTATTTTACACCATCCTTTTGGAAAACATCCAATTCGGTTGCCGTCAATAACTCACCGCAATATATTTCATAAAGATCTTCATACAACTCGTCACCTCTATTTTCGATCAAGGCAATGTATTTTCGAAGATAAGACTTGACATAATATGGATTCAATTTGATGATCTTGCTTTCTGTTAAAAATTGTAGTATTTGCTCCTGGAACAGATATGTGGATACCTCGGAATAATCTTCTATCACAGGAAAGAGCTCATTTATAGGAACCCGCTGCTCGAGCCATGCTATCAATTTCTGAAGGGAAGGAGTCTTCATTGTTGGAGATGATCATAGCTGAAATCATTAGATGTTGATATATATATTGGTACCCTGTACACAGGACATGATGGGTGAGATGGTATGGACTGTTAACACTGTCAATAGAGTCATACGAGATATTCTATGATCAAGATATACGATATCATTCCTGATACGTCCATGTGCTTCTGGTCTAGTATAATATACAAAATATTCAGTTTACGAAATAAAGTGTTTTCGCAACCATTTATTCGATAGATATTTATAACGCACCATTACACTATTGTTCAACACCATTCTATTCTTTTCAAGTCCAGTCTATATATGATGGCTACCAGGAACATAGTTCATGCAATCGTTCCCAAAACCCTGACTCTTTTAACACCCCCATCTGGAATGATGGTCAACAAAACGTGAGAGTATGCGCCGGAGGTAGTAACATCGAATGTATGTTCCTTGTCAGGACCTGTCTTGGAATCGTCCACCAAAGTTTCCCAGGTCTTGGCATCGTGAGCGGGAATATCAGCTTCATTGTCGACCTTGATAGCCTTGAAGTTAATCTTTTGTGGGAAGTTACCTCTGAAATGTGCAGTATCGATGATTACTTGCTTGATATTGGTGATGGCCCCCAATCTGATGATAACCCAATCTACGTGACCTGGAGTTCTTGATCTGGCAGTCTCCCAACCATCCGACATATCGTGACCTCTTCCTGGAAGAAGCAAGTTGTCAGCAGAACCGAAATGTTGATCTGAGTACTTGATGGCTACACCACCGTTGTTGACAGAAGCCAAGTCTAAAATGGAGCCTTTGACTTGGGGTTGGATTGGAACCACCGATCCATACAATCTGAAACGAGCAATTCCTCCGTCAGGGTACATTCTCAATCTGGCATGAGTGTAGTTTTCGTCAGTGATGGTTTCTCTGGCAAAAAAGAATCTTTGGGAAGGTCCACATTCGACCTTGGAGATCACGGTTTCCCATTCGGAGTCGGCAACACTAGATATACTGGCATCATCGGCGTCCACCTTTTTGATAGCTTCTACCGAAATGAATGGCGCATGGTTACCATTGAAAAATGCAGTGTCAACTTCAGCACCAATCAATTTGGCTGAAGAAACCCCAAGCTTGAACACAACCCAATCGGCCTCTTCTACGTTGTGTCTTCTGGTTTCCCACCCATCATACCAAGCACCAGCATGAGTGAATCTGGTGGCGTCTCTGATGGCAGGCTTAGGTTTGATCAAATTCGCTGCATCAGCGAACCATTCATCTGAGGTCAGTAAGACTTTACCTCCAACCTTTTCACCGATTACGTCGGTGTAGTTGTTCACGATTTTAGTTTTGAAATCTTGTTCTGAGAGAATTTGGACCATGGTGAATGCTATCAATTGGAATTGGCTTGTTGAAATTGGAGGGCTTAATTGGCTTTATACCTTCCTGGTTTGGTTTTGTATGACAACTTTTTGAGTCAGATGTCGAATCAGTTCCTCCACATTGTGATAACGCATAGCGACCGGAGATCTCCGAGTAGAGAGAGCGTTATCGTTATATTCACGCGTTAATCACGTGCGCGGGATGAAGAAAATGTCGAGGTATGTCGCAATGTCGTCCAGCAAGTCCCCCTCTCGTAGCACGTGACAAATGGGTCAAAGTCCGGACTTGTCGAGCCCCCGGATTGCGTTGGGTATTCTATTCCGGTGCGACAAACCGCTTGAGCCTCCATTCTCAAGCTTCACCAATGCTATAATAAGAACCAATACAACCGGTACTATAATTAGAATGTCTCTATCCTTCCAGAAAGTCACCTATATCCCCCCTAAAACTGACCCTGCCGGTTCTACCACCATGTTGACGCACCAGAACGCACTTTCTGGTGGAAGGCCTGGTTGAACAATCGTTGTTCCCCGTATTTCTCGAGCGACTCGAACCCCGAACTAGTATCTTATTAACGAACAGAAATTTCTTGGTATAACGGGTACGAACGGCGAATGCCAGGTATTTGGCGCCTTAACTAAGGCAACAACCCGTAAAAAGAAACAGTGACACACTTTTACGACATGTCGTCACAAAGTTAGCCTGCCGCACTCGTTTGTGCACAAAACGTTAATTATTGCATCACAGTGATGAGAAGAAGATATCCGCCTTGGAGAATTCTGGAAGGGGGGTTTCCCAGTTTGTTGGACGAGATAAGAAACTGGGACCGATTGTGGACAGCAAGCTGGACTTAGCAGGTAAAGTTCAGTCTCAGGGCCAACTGTTGTATTGAAGTGTGTGCCGTAGTAAGGCTCTCGATCCACACGTGCGAATAGTTTCCTATTGATCAGACAGGACGAAGGAGAAACCACGAGGACGTTCTTGGGGTCAACGATCCCAGGGATCACACCCCACGAAGAGCTGTGAAGAGCTCAGAGTTCACATGAAACCCACGCCGTCCACGGATCCACGGAATAGTGGCCCTCCAACCAAAAAAACGAAGGTACTAGTAATAATTACGTGCCTAGTAACTACAGGTATAATCCTAACCCTTGATCCATGGCGTTTTCAACCAACCACTCCACTCCTTGCGATTCATTGCAGCCAACCAACCATGCCTTGCCGCCTTGGGGTTTTTTGATGCATAAAATTAAGAAAGAAACTACTATGGCGTTTCTGCAATGCAAAGTAAAATATGCTCGTAAAAAAATCCTCATCTTACTGCAAAATGTTTGGATGGACGGGAAACATCAAATGCTGGGGTTCCAACTGATAACTATAGGCTTATTTGTAAATGTCCCTACAACGACATTTTGAGTCACTAGTTCGGTGGATTGTCACAACTCGGGCAAAAAGAAACTGGCTAATTGGATGCATTGTAAGATGAGCCTTTTATCGCGACAATTTATCGTATATGAGTGTCAAGGGTCGATTTGGAACTGGTTATTTTTAGGCGCCGTAAGCCATGGTGTCCCACATGGTCTGAAGCGGTAAAGGGGAACGAGGCGTCTCGATATGTAAGGCTTCAAATCTGAACCTTCACCTTAAATCCTGGTGGTACGTGCCGTATATAACTGAGTGTAAATCCCCCTTACGGATTAGATCAACTTCGAAAGTACCAGTGGTCTCTCCAATATCCTCTCACCGCTGCAATTTGCCCAATAATGTCCAAAATCACCCTCACATCTAAGAAAGTCTTGATGCTAGCCATGTCGCTATGCCTCGTATTTGGACTCGGCGCCATGGTGCACGTGATGCACCCCAACTATACCTGGAACCAAGTAATAAGTATCACCAAGCGTGATGATGCTACTCCAACAAACGTGTCAGAAGGCTCTGATCCCGGCACTACCAGTACCAACACCGATGGCGACTTTGAATTCAGAATTTACGCCAACAACGTGAGATATTCGGGTGCAAGACACAGACAGCCTGGTGAACAACCATGGTCGGTAAGAAAGACTGGGGTTGTCGAGGCCATCAAGTCCCGTAATACCCAATACCCCACTCTTATTGGATTACAGGAGTGTTTATTCCCACAATTGAAAGATGTTCTCAAAGGTCTCAACGCTGACACCAAGGGCAAGTGGAAGCACTACGGTATTGGGAGAGATGATGGCCACAAGAAAGGAGAGTTTTCACCTGTTATCTACAATACCGACGAATGGAGATTGTTGAACGGTACTACCAAATGGTTAAGCCCAACTCCAGACAAGCCCAGTATTTACCCTGGTGCAGCCACAAAGAGAATTGTGACCATCACCACCTTTGAGCACATCAAGTCCAAGAAGGTCATCAACTACTTGAACACCCATTTTGACCAAAGGTCTGCTGATGCACGTAAGTTCAGTGCCAATGAAATCTTGAACTATATCCAGGATATCCCCAATAGTGATTTCACGTACTTGAGTGGAGACTTCAACTCTGTCAGCACCGATATCTCGTATGAAACATTACAGACGAAAATGGTTGATACCAACAAGGTTGCATACAATCTTTACAACGAAAACTTCCAAACCTATACTGGATTCGATGATAAAGTGCATCAAAACGACATTGATTTCATCTGGGCCCCATTGGGTTCAAACACTGATGGCGACAAGGATAGAGTCATCAGTCATGAAGTCCTCGACAACATGTACAACGGGTACCGTTTCAGTGACCATAGACCCATTACAGCCCATTTCAAGTTGTGGAATTGAAGTCAAATGGGTATATTTATAGCTGGCCACAAACCCATAGATTCAGCTATTTGAACTAAATGGTAATAATGACCATACATTGCAGCTAGTCCACTGTACGACTCTGTTGAGTAGCATTCAAAAGATCGGTGATAGTCAGTTTCATGTTGAGTTTGAAACTCTTTAGTTCGACCAAAATTGGTTTGACATGTACCGATTTGACGTCTTACTATAACTTCACTGTACTAGTATTAGTTCCCTTCATTTCTATTTATAATAAATCATTATAGAATAATATAGTATCGTATCAAGTATAGACAGTATACTGTAGTTTAAAGGCCTAAGTGGAGCAGGTTTACGTGATCTAACAGGCATTATCAATGCAAGAATTAGACTAATAAGACTAACTAAACTATCTATAATATATCAAAACCGTCTTATCCTCGGTTTCTTCAACCTCCATGCCAGACTACTCCCCCATCAAACATAGTCAGTCCTCGCGCCAATAGTGGGGAACAACATTTGCAACTAACCGCGCCATCCACTACTACAATAAGCTGCACTAATATTTCACGATTGTGACCCTAACTATTACTTACTTGGGAAGTCCGTACGCAGTCTCAGGTGTTTAATAGCAGACCAGGAACGGGGTACATTTGTTCGCTCTAAAACCGCTTCGTGCATATTTTGGTGGATATTGTCATATGCTTGTTTGCAATCATATATAAGTGAAGTCCAGCCAGCAATAATGGCCCTTCACTAGTTAGATTGCAAAGTGACATGAGTTCGGAGTTCCACTTTGGGGGAACACTATGGCAAGAACTGAGCCAAGACCAGAATGTGGACCAGTATGGGAACCACAATGGGCATCACAGTTTTGACCAGAACCCTGTACCGAATACAAATACAAAGTCAGTGACTATACATCAGGACTTCACCACCACCGTGTCCAAAGAAAACCAGAGTAGCACCCATGAAAAATACTATGAAAGCAACGCCGGGGACGGCACCGAGGCGGTAGACCATTATCTCTATGGCGCCCGGCTATATTTCACGTTATTTTCGTGCTTCATCAACCTATTCCTATCAGCATTGGATTCCACCATTGTCATCACCATCTTTACCACTGTGGGAAACAAGTTCAACGGCTTCGATAAGATCGAATGGTTGACATCGGGCTTCCTTTTGCCAATGTGTATTTTGTGTCCCTCGTACGGTAAAATATCCATTGCATTTGGCCGCAAAATAACCTTGATGTGTGGAATCTGTGTGTTTGAACTCGGTTCGTTGATCTCAGGTTTATCCACAAGTATGAACATGCTTATTGGTGGTAGAGTCATTCAGGGTATGGGTGCAGGGTGTATCCAATCCATCACCAGCATTGTCATCACCGAGTCTGTTCCTATTTCTCATAGGAGTTATTCATTAAGTATGATGGCCATGTCGTTCTCCATTGCTAGTGTCTTGGGACCTTTCATAGGTGGAGCGTTCACCACCCATGTCTCTTGGAGATGGTGTTTCTATATCAACCTCCCACTAGGAGGAATGGCATTTTTCATTCTTCTCTTCAGTTATAAACCTCCAAAACCAATGGGAACAATCAGAGAAAATATCGTCAAAATCGATTGGTTGGGAAGTATCTTTCTCGTGCTTGGACTCGTGTTAGTACTTATTGGGATATCATTTGGAGGGAATGAATTTGAATGGTTTTCTGCTGCTGTCCTCTTATGCATCTTTATAGGAGCCTTCTTCCTAGCAGCATTTATACTTCACAACTTCATTACTTCTAAGTATCCCCTTCTTCCTGTTTTCATCTTCAAAGTTCCACAACTTGTGTTGCCTGCTATGTCAGGATTTTTCAACTATGCTTTTTTCGTTGGTGGAATTACCTACATCACCGTTTATTTCCAGGTTATATTCAAGCATAGTTCATTTCAATCGGGTATTGATTTATTACCCTTGATTATTGCCGCCGCTCTTTCTGCAGTGATCAATGGTATCATCATCAAAAAAACGAGACTAGTCAAGCCATTTTACGTTTTTTCAGGAGTAATGGGTGTTATTGGATGCTCTTTGTTGTTGCTCTTGGATAGAACTACCCCTTTAAGTAAGCGTATGGGGTATTTGATTGTCGTGGGAATATCTGTTGGTTTTCAAATTCAAGGTACCATTCTTTCGTGTCAACTCCGAGCTCCTCGAGACTTGAACGGCTCATTGATATCCGTCACCATTTGGTCTACATTTATGAGGTTCTTAGGAGGGGCTGTAGGGGTGATAATATCTACAGTAATATTTCAGTCTGTGGGCAAGGCACAAATCAAAAAAATCATTTTGAATTCTTCCAATGATGTTCAAGAATTGTTCTTAGAAATTGACCCTGCCAGCTTGCTCAGTTCTCCGGATACTATCAGCAAGCTACCAGCAGATCTTCAAGAACAAATTTACGATAAGCTCATGGAGGCAATCCACAAATCATTCATATTTGCTGTGGTCGCTGCTGCGTTGTCTCTATGCTGCTGCGTATTTGCAACCAATAAAAGAATTCCCAAAGACGAAGACATATTACTTGAAAGAAGGGATAACGAAATAAAAGTTGTGTCGGATAGTGGACAGGCAAGTGAATAGTTTCTTCTTGTCGATAGTGTATTCTGTGACAAGAAGCTACATGAGTGAATGATGTACAATTAATAGTAATGAATTTATGAAAGATTAGCTAATGAATGTAGAAGCATTTGTAGCCAAATTCTTATCCTCAAATACTTAAACAACGATAGTCATCTTTCCCTCTAAGAATGTTTCTGATACTTTACTTCTCGAATCCTTATAACCCTTTTGTCCTCTCCAGCTCACTCACTTCCCAATTCGGAAGTCGACCAAAATCATTTTTTACTCTCAACCTGAAGGCAAAAGAAAATCAAAAGACAGACCCCGAACTTTACCACTCTACCAGCTTCCGGAATCGACCATGGTTATCGGTATCAGTAAACGATCGCTAAGATCGGTGGTACAATCCAGAAGGAGCACGGGTATAAATAGCAGGATATTTCCCCAACTAATTGGAACAACCAGAAATTTCCACAAGTCTGCCATTTCCCATCAGAATCAAAAAGACAACCATGAACTAAACGAAGAAGTCAATAAGGAAGTCAAGAAATTGAAGGAATTAAAAGAGACGTACAACAAGGCTGGATTCATTGAAAAATTCCAGTTAAGATCCAAATTATTCGAACAAGAGTTGAAAATTACAGAAGCACAGTCAAATAAGTTGATCGATGATACTGTGAAAACCCCCACAATCACCCTTGAGAATCCATTGGATCCCACCAGTATCGAACGGTACCAGGTGGTGTATAAGTTCATGTTGAATTCGTTCTTGGACCAGTGCAACATCTATACTTCCAGTCCCCGTACAGTTACCAGTGTGGATCCAGACCTTCTCATCGAAGAAATAAGTGACTTATTCAATAAAGTACACAATGATTTTGCGCCTCTCACCAAAGATGAAATACTCTTCTACTTCCATATTTACTACGCATTATCCAACAATCTTGTGTTCTTGGATGAATTGAAATTCGACGATTCTAACGTTGCATCTTTATTAAATCGTTATGCGAACTTAACACCTATAGATGACAAATCAGAAGTCATCAAGGAATACGCTCATGAGGAAGGCATTGATGAGCGTGCAGTAAGTGGATGGTTTGACATTTTTGATACTTTATCATCCACACCTTTCAAGGAGGGAAATGAAAGAATGACCTGTCCGTTATGTCCTTATGAATATTCTCGTTATCAAAGCATTGCTCGTGAGTTGAATAATTTGAAGAAGAAGTTCAATTACGATGGAGCATTCAGCTCTTTCAATTTTGGGAACACCACCCAAAATAATTCTTTAAACCTGAAGGAATCCAAGAAATCAGGATCAAGCCCGGACTCTGGATCGGGGTCTAAAAAACCTAACAGTAAGAAGACTGATGACAAGTCCAAACCATTAGAGTTTGAAATTAACCTCAATGGTTCGCCAATGCGTTACTTTCAAGTTGGTGCATTGATTGGTTTGTTATTATACATCTTAAGCAACATGACTTCGGACTCAAATAAAGAGATCACCTTCCAAGAATTCACCTCCAAATTCTTGAGCAAGAATCTCGTGTCTAGAATTGTTGTTGTAAATAATAGAACCGCCATTGTTGAATTGAATGAACACGGCAGAGCACAATACGAATCCGGTCATGCTGCTAGTGGAAATGCGCACGGTCATTACTACTTCACAATTGGATCTGTCGAATCATTTGAAAGAAGTTTACGTGAGGCTCAAATTGAATTTAAGATTGATGACCAACTTAGAGTTCCAGTTATTTTCTCGACTGAAGGTAGCACCAGTAAGATGTTGGTCAACTTTTTACCAACCGTATTATTTTTGGGTGCAATCTATTATATGACCAAGAAGGCTGGAAGCATGGGAGGAATGGGTGGTCCATTGGGTTTCGGAAAGTCTACCGCTAAGAAGTTCAATCAAGAAACTGAAGTTAAAGTCAGATTCAAGGATGTAGCTGGTATGTCAGAAGCGAAATTGGAAGTCATGGAGTTTGTGAAGTTTTTGCAGAACCCAGAAAAATACGAAAAATTGGGTGCTAAAATTCCAAGAGGTGCTATTCTCTCGGGTCCTCCAGGAACTGGTAAGACTTTGATTGCTAAGGCTACTGCTGGTGAAGCAGGTGTTCCATTCTACTCTGTCTCAGGGTCTGAATTTGTGGAAATGTTTGTTGGTGTTGGTGCATCCAGAGTTCGTGATTTATTCAAAACTGCCAGAGAAAACGCTCCATCCATTGTATTTGTTGATGAAATTGATGCCATTGGTAAGCAACGTTCTAAAGGTAACGCCAGCGGAGCTAATGATGAACGTGAAACCACCTTGAATCAATTGTTGGTTGAAATGGATGGTTTTGACAGCACCGATCATGTGGTTGTTTTGGCAGGTACAAACAGAGCCGATATTCTTGACAGAGCCCTCATGAGACCGGGAAGATTTGATAGACACATTTCGATCGATAATCCCGAATTGGAAGGGCGTAAGGAAATTTTCCAGGTCCATTTAAAGAAAATTACTTTGATTAAAGACATAGATGATGATCTTCCAGGAAGGTTGGCAGCTTTGACTCCAGGTTTTTCTGGTGCTGATATTGCAAATGTTTGTAACGAAGCTGCCTTGATTGGTGCAAGATACAATGCTGAGGCTGTTACATTGAGACATTTTGAATTAGCTATTGAAAGAGTTATTGGAGGTGTTGAAAAGAAATCTAAGATTTTGAATGCTGAAGAGCAAAAGATTGTTGCGTACCATGAAGCGGGTCATGCTGTATGTGGATGGTATTTGAAATATGCTCATCCATTATTGAAAGTGTCGATCATTCCAAGAGGTCAAGGTGCCTTAGGATATGCCCAATATTTACCACCAGACCAATATTTGATGTCGACGCTTCAATTGAATGATAGAATGATTATGACATTGGGTGGAAGAGTCTCAGAAGAACTTCACTTTTCTTCGGTGACCAGTGGTGCTCATGATGATTTCAAGAAAGTCACGAATATTGCACAATCAATGGTCTTGAGGTTTGGTATGTCGAAAAAGGTTGGAATGGTTAACTATGCCGATACCCAGTCCTCAGAAAACTTGACCAAACCATTCAGTGACGAGACTAATCAGACCATTGATGATGAGATCCTGAGAATAGTGAGAGAGTGTCACAAAAAGTGTACAGCTCTTTTGAAGGAAAAGGCTCAAGATGTCGAATTGGTTGCCCAGGAATTGTTAAAAAAGGAATTCATCACTAGAGAAGACATGATAAGATTATTGGGTCCCAGACCTTTCAAAGAAAATAATGATGCATTTGATAAGTATCTTGATGGAAAGGCTGCTTTTAAGAATGAAAAGCCAGCTGAGGAGAGAAAAGACGATGAGAAGTAATCAAAATGGACTTGAAGGGATGAATAGAACGTGAGTATTGTAACTACATACATACAATAAAAAAACTTGTACATAAGAAATAAATACAATTAAAGATCTTAATTACGTAGATGTGAAGAAATAGGTTCGTATATTGGTCGTCGCACGACATTTCTTTTAATATCAACAATCGCGCAGTAGTGAAACTTTCATCAACCAGAGTCTACCAACACGTTCAATCCATCAAATCATGTCGAGATCAAGCCCTAGAAACGAGCACTCGGATACTTTGCGGTCACCAAGGACTACCCGAAAGAGCCGGGCCGACTTTTCCGGATTGGATATCGGTTCTGACGGAGACGATGGAGAATATAGTGAACCAGACAGAAGTAAAGACAACATAGAAGATGACGTGGAGTTCGAAGAAGATGGTCGTAAGCGTACTGGTAGAGCGACCCGGGGTACCAAGAGAAAGTTGGAGGTGAAAGAAGAAGATGATGACGATGATGAAGAAGAACTCGATACCAAAGTGGAAGACGATCTCGAAGAAGAAGATCTTGAAGAGGAAGAGGAGGAAGTGGAACCAGAATTAGCAGGAGAAGCTCAAAAAGATACAATCTCTTCAGCAAAAAAACTGCACAAACGAGGACCTAAGAAAAGAGGAAGAAAGAAGCTCGAGGTGGTGTTTTTAGAGGATGGAGTCTATGATGAAGAGGGTAACCCACTTAATATTGTTAATGATGAAGTGGCTATGGAAACTGAGGACCCTAAGGGTAAGGAGAAGGTTGATCATGAAGGTTACTTGCTCGGAAATAGAGAGTACCGTAACAAAACTTTCACGGTGCTAGGTGCTGGCAAGAGATTATACATGATCTCGACCGATCCTGCTAGATTGGTTGGTTTCAGAGATTCATACTTATTGTTCAAGACCCACCGTTCGTTATTCAAAAAAATCTGTAATGAAGAGGAAAAAACTGATTTGATAGAAAGAGGATTGATTCCCAATTCTTATAAGGGCAGATCGGTCAATTTAGTGACAGCTAGATCCATCTACCGTGAATTCGGTGCCAAGGTGCTCAAAAACGGTAAGAAAGTGATTGATGATTTTTGGGAAGCAAGAGCCATTGCTAATGGCGACATTTCAGGTGCATACGCTGATCCCCTCGAGTTCTTGAAGTTCCCCAACAGACAAATTGCTATAGGAGACACAGGTTCTAATGGGGGCTCGACTCCGGTCAATTCAGCTCCATTAATTGGATACCAGACAGACCCAACTTGGTTATACCAAGTAGCCCTTCAAACAAAAGAGTACAACAGAAAACTTTTGGATGCAAGATATAATCTATACACCAGAGGAGTCAGAGATGTGTACACCGGCATCAATATGTTCCCTGAAGCCACCCAACCTACCAAAACGAAAAGATCTGTCATTTCCAAGGATGGAAATTCCTTAACATACGACGTCAGATTCGTCCACCCCAATCTCAAAAAGAGAGCTACTGGATTAAAAGAAGTTCCTAAGGAAATATTTGCTGATGTTGACGAAGATATAGTAAAAGCCATTTTGGAACAGCAAGAGTTTGAAAGAAGTCTCTAATGATTTACTTGTATCAATAAGTCTTCTCGTGTGTATTATTAATTAAACTGTAATTACAAAATGGTAAACTGAATGAAATATATATCTGGTAACACTCCTGACCAGTATATTGTAGATTCTGAACTAAGCATAATCTGGCTAAGTCGGGCCTTCAGCTTGATTGAAATAAAGTTGTGTCGTTAACGACAAATGCTGTGTTCATTTTGTGTTGAAAGTCACCATTTCATCACCCGAGTCTAGCTCGCTATCAGTGTGGATGGATCCAGAATCGTCATCAAAATCTTTGGCCATTTTTTTCTTTTCCATGTGGGCCCTTAATTCGAAGTCAACCTTTGTTTTCCGCCTTCCAACGTGAACTGTAATATCTCCTTCTTCGACTACCTCCGCATTTTTCTTTGAATAAGCTACTTCCGCCTTCGCTTCCTTGCCAGAGATCTTGTGGTTGACCCTTATGTGTTTGGCTAGGGTATCGTGTCTTGTGAAAATTCTTGGACCTATACCTGGGTTCTGTTTGACACAAACATAACATTTGAATAATTTTTTCTTTTTAGAATGTACAGTTTCTTGATGCCTAATCAACTCATACTTTCTTGAGAAACGGCGCAAGCATACTTTGTGTGGTTCATCGGGAGAAGGTAGTTGGCATTCATGGACCACGTCAGGATCATAATTGGAAGATTTTGTTGATGCTTTGGCTGCAGATACTTTCTTTATGATTCTGTGTGCAGCCAAATTTGCATCCAGCCGCATCTTTTTCTTTTCTTTTGGCGTAAGACCAGCGAGTGATTCAGAAACAAATCTATCATGCTCTTGGTACTCTGGATTCAGGGAAAAGAATGACGGCGTCTGGGAACCGGAATCATCGTCATTAGTTCCTGAAGAAATATCGGAGCTTGAGCTTCCTCCAAACTCTGCCTTTCTTTGAGCTGCTGCTGCTCTTCTGGCTTTTCTTGCCCTTCTTAAAGCCTTTGCCTTTTCTGCCGAAGGGAGTGGTTGGGCCATTTTGGTGTAGTTGTATCTCATGTAATCATTGATGAACTTATGGTAACATTCATTTAGATCAAAATGAATGATAGTGAGAAAATGATAGATGGCCGGTTTCCAAGACAATAGATTGTATACCTCCCAATAATTGAGGTGCATTATAACATTTGTCAAAAATCGTATAGTTCGGGTGGAAACTTCCACGTCCCGATGATTGGTCGAGATTTTGATGAAGAGGTCGAAATTTCTCTCGATTATTAAATACAATTTAGAATTGATAGGGTCTTCGATATTGACATATTGGTCAAATTCGTCGATCAATTTGTAGTAGCTTCTGCTCAATGACCTGATTTGCTCCGGATTTTCCGCCTTAAACCCATACAAAATAGACCCGATTTTGTTGAGATGTTCAGTGTACTCTTTGATACTTGAAGGAGATACTGTGGTCAATATTCGTACAGTCTCTTCCATGGGAAATGGTTCCATTTCTTTGGCAACAGAATATTTGGCATTTGGGTCCAATTCAGGGCGAGGAGGCATGGGTGCAATAGGTGCAAAATGGGTGATGGAATAATTGGGCGGCGAGTTGTACATAGGGTGGTGGATTGTTTGCATGAGGGGCTGTGATTGTGGGGGCTGTTGTTGTTGGTGGAGGGCCTGTTGTGGTCCAAGCGGTGGTGGTTGTCTTGGTAAATGCAGAAGTTGTTGGGGCAGGTGCAGAAGCAGAAGTGGTTGAAATTGGGGTAATTGCTGCGAAATTTGGTGCTGTTGCATTTGTGGGTGTGGTTGCTGCTGTTGTTGTGGTTGTTGTGGTTGTTGTGGCTGTTGCTGTTGTTGTGGTTGTTGTGGTTGTTGCGGGGGAAGCTGTTGTAATTGCATCACCATGTGTTGGCGGACCCCCAGACCTGGCTGCGACAGTGGTTGCACAAGGCCGGGGACCGATTGAATCTGAGACCTGTCGGGGAGATTGGTAGGACTGTGTTGACCTTGAGCCTGAAGCAGCTGTGCCGGACTGCTGGAATACAGATATATGGAATGTATGGGTGCCCCGTTCATGGTGTTGATTTGAGTACTGTGGATCGGTAAGTCAAAAAAAGTAGATAAAGGGGCAAGTCACAGGCGCAAAGCGAAACAAGCTGAAGGAAGGCTTTTAAGGCGGTGGTTCAAGGATGGGGCTGCTGAAAGGACACGTAGATGTTTATAAGCACCAAGTATATAAATGGTGGCAATTTTCCAGATTTTGCGGATGTATTGTAGCTTATCTGGTCAGGATATATTTGGCTGTAAACTCAGTTTTTATGGCAAATCCGGCTAAAAAAAAGCGTCCAGAGAGAGATATCTTTGAGGAAATGCCCTGGTAAGGATGGGACAGATAGACCTAGGTGAATAAGTGGTAGCACGCCTCTTGCCGTATGATTCCAACGTCTTCCTGTTAATTAACTTAAGTTATATGTTCCGTTCTAAATGCTGTAAAATTCCCACCTGGCCGTTGGTGACTGCAATAAAATTTTGTGGCTGGGTCGGCACACGACTGCCCGCACGACCTTCCCTATTGGGACGAGTTACCCGGATTTGGCCTCGATTTTTGTGTTAGCTTTTTGCAACCAAACTACAACAAAGAAAGCGACAATCCGCAATGGGAAAGTCAGATGCTTTCAATATAAGATATACAATTGATCCACTACCAATCTACGGTATATGCTAGTTTTTCCGTTTACTCCGGAGCAATTTTAGGGGGTGTATAACTATAATATATTTCTCGCTCGACTAAATCTATCTTGGAACCGATTGCAAAATATATTTACTGGTGCGAACAATTGCAAAAACAGGGGGAACTTGCATATGATTGGATATTTGAAGATGATACGACTTCTGAAAATTTGAATTGCCAACAATTGGGTAATGCTACCTCAACTAAATCATATACACATATATATAGACACACATGGCCGTCCCAGTGAGTTCGTATTGGAGCTTTCAAAATTTTCTTCTTTTCCCTATTTCTCCCGATTCATCCTAATCTTTTTTACCCTCTGGCTGGTATGAAGAGCCAGCATAATATGACATCAGGTTGATCGAAGGAAGTGTCGTGCCTTGTCCAGGGGTGGGAGCAGCATTTGCGGCTGGATTTTGAGAGCTGGAGGCCTGTGGGGACGAAACTTGGGGTGGTTGCAATTGCGAATTGGATCCCGATCCGGAGCCGTCACCTGAGGGGTCGTCAATAAGGTTCAATATGCTCGACTTTCCGCGAAGCGTAGGACTTTCAGATCCCTCCAAGCTATCTTTGTGATTTTGGTTCATCCATAGGGTTTGAAATACCGCATTCTTCTTGGTACCAGCTTCTCTTGGTGATTCATTAAATGAAACGTCCCCCGAATTGCGGTCTGGTTCATCCGAACCAAGACTTTCTCCTATTTCAAGTATCCGGCCCTTAGTGGGAGAAGTTGGCTTTGCTTCCTTAGAGCTAAACAGTAAAAACCCAGCATAACCCGGCTTGATTGTAAAATCCAGATTCAAATATTGTGGGTGTGGCAATGGCTTACCAAATGTATGTTGTTTGGTTCTTAGGGCATTCGGGTCGTCAACGACCTCGACGTTTTCTTTGGCATAATTAACTGCCATTTTATTCTCTTTACCTGTGACACCATGCTTACGCCGTATATGTCTTGCAAGAGAATCATGACGAGGATAGCTTTGTACCTTGGCCCCATTCCGAGAGCAATAAATACATTTATAGATCTTTTTCTTCGTTGCATGAACAAATTCTTGGTGACGTAACAACTCATTCTTACCATAGAAAATTTTGAGACACCTTCTCAAAGTATTAGGATCGGTCAAGTGGCATTGATGTATTACACTAGACTTGTTCTTTTTGTTTTTGTCATCCCCATCGAACATTATACCCAGATTCTCCATGGCCTTCAATTTGCTTGGCGATTGCAGTACGAACTTGAGCTGATTTTGGAACGGTATCATCGGACTTGAAGACCCATCTTGATTCTCAACCTTTATTTCTCCATATTCTCTTTTGCTGTCACTCAATTCATCACTACTGATAAGATCACTACTTATATCAGATGGTTTGTCGTTCTGAACGGACAACTGTGGCGCTTGTGACCCGATTTCAATTGGCGCTTGTGAATCATCTAGGTCGTGGGATCTTCTAGCGATTGGGGAGAATCGGGATAGTCTAATTTCACCATCACTCTGTGACTCCGCGCTATCATCGTCATCAAGATCATCCTCTTCCTCTTCGCCATCATTCTCGTCATCTCCCTCTTCATCCAATTCGTTCGAGTCCGAACCTTCAGAATCACTCTCTGATCTATCCAACGTATCATTGATGCCAGTTCCTGAATTGGCTCTGCTTCTAGTCAAGTATCCACTTCTAGGGTGTTCTTGTTTGATGTGATTAGATCCATGAGAATGCTTGGTTCTACGACGAGTGAGTTTGGAAGGTCTTCCTCTTCTTGGTCTGATTGGCTCTGCCAAATTCACACCTGTATATGATTGGATTTTGACCCTTTCGAATTTCTTATCTTCAGACTTACTATTGAATGAGTGGTAGGAATAGTTGTAGAATGGGTATGGGAATGGATATTGTAAGCCGGACAACATTTCATTATTCAAATAATTTTCGGGCGGTTTGATGATTGGGCCAAATGTTGTTTGAGTTATTTCAAAATCAACCAATTTCAAAAAATACTCAAGATCTGGGATT
This sequence comes from Suhomyces sp. yHQL142, assembly GCA_030582675.1. Taxonomy (NCBI): domain Eukaryota; kingdom Fungi; phylum Ascomycota; class Pichiomycetes; order Serinales; family Debaryomycetaceae; genus Suhomyces; species Suhomyces sp. yHQL142. The sequence goes on from JAJMGU010000022.1 coordinate 207,177, forward strand.
ATATGAATCAAGTGATAAATTTCCCAATATTGTAACGAATAGATTAACTCTACCAAGTACTTCGTCACATGCGAACTTAATGATAAATTGAAATATGAGGAAGCAAACCTGTGCAACTGTCCGTAGTTATCGATCAAAATCTTTGACAATGTCTCATTGGGGTATACAGGGTGACCTTTCAAGGGCTCAGATAAAGTTTCACGGTTCTTGATGGCTTGTTGGTATGCCAATGTCCAAGACTCTAGTGGCGTGGGAATGAAAGACGTTAATTCGAAGAATGAAGCTTCGATGGAAATACGTGAATTGTCATCGAGTCCGGCCTCGTCTAATAAAAGATACAAGAGTTCCAGTAGCCTTGCAGAGTATACACTTATTGATTCGTCGTCGTCTGAGCCTCGAGCAGAGAGATAAAATGGTCTATGGGGTGTCAACTTCATCAAGTCATGGATGATGGGGTCTGGAGGTGGTTCGTTGGGATCATATGGTCGATAGGGTGATGTCCTTGGGATATTTCTTTCTATCTTTCGTATCAATGCTAAGTTGTTAGTATCATTCGGATTGTTGACTTTCACCGAAAACGAATTTTGTCGTAAGTCAATCAAATTGTGTTCAATGGGGCAGTGAAGTACTTACAGTCGGGATGAAAGGATTCATTTTGTATATAGTCAGTATTCATCTAGAATCGTTAGTAGTTGATCAAAGGTGGTTCATCCAATTGTTTCGATAGTAATAAGGTCATCATTTGAAATTAAATTATGATGGTACTCAATTGACATCCTAATTTAGCTACCATTTTGGAACCCTTTTGCAAGTATAGCCCTAATCCCAGATTGGGCACTAATCATTCTTCTGAACACTCTGTAGGTATTGGTAGCACCACTTGAGTTCCTGAAAGTCTTTGATAGTGCCGCTTTTAACTTCCCATAGCAACGAAGTTGACTAACACTCAAAATTGACATTGTCTTTAGGTGTAAAAAATGGGAAAATTACTGTGAAACTTGATAAAATCCGGTGCAAACCGCCCAAAAAAAGCAAGAAACACCGGGAAAAAACGAGATACATACATTGGGGAAGTTCATAGCTCCTCTGAACATCTTCTGGGAGTTTGATGTCCGATCACGGGTGTTTGATGGAGTCTGTAATTAAATTAGGCTGGGTATTGCGAGAAATTTTTGGTTCCACTGAACTGCAACAAGTTGTCACGTTATTCGGTTTGGTGCGATAGAGACCGGCACGACTTATAGATTGCCTAATTGGGAAGTGAGTGCGAAAACCACTGGGATGTACTCAATTTATCAAGCAAAGCTAACTGACAAACTCACCTTTAGAAGTTCAAGGAGGTCTTTGAAGCTAGAATCGGGTCACTGGTACCTGATATTGCCAACCATTGGAGTACTATTTACAGCTCTATTGATCTAGGCAATTTCTTACGAATTACTTAGCCTAATATACATGACAATTATAATAGTAAGTATAAATAAATAATGTGTGCTTTATTTAAAGATAACGAATGTAAATGAAGTTTTATAATCAACAGTTTTTTTCCTTTTTCCTTTATCATTTCCTCGATATGTTGTATGGATCCAGTCCATCCTCTAGTAAATACATATTTTCCGTGAGCTTTCAAAATCTCATTCTCGTAATCCAAAACCTCTTTTAGAGTTTCACACAAAGACTGAGCCTCCTGTGGATAAACTTCGGTGTGGTTGTGCTTCTGCCCCAGATGCAACAATTGCATTGTTGTTTTTGTATGAATCTGCCTTCAAATAATTCAAGGGTTGGTTGTTGAGAGTTTCTTCATCATCTACAGGAATAATATCTTCAATCAACTTGACATGATCATGGTTTTCCTTTAAAAGCCTGGTAGTAACGTTTTTTTCTCCCAAGTAATCGAACACATATTTGAAAACATTGTCATAAACATCTTCCCCCCATAAATTGTCCAAATGCTCGTGGTTGAAAACAGGTTGAGCTGTGGTGAACGCCTCTGGCAATTGACCCTTCATAACGTCAATATCAACTAAAGAATCTGTAGTCCCGTATAGCAAGTAAATTGGAATTTTGATGTTCTTTAATGGGTAACTCATAGGGTTCAAACCAGTGAAACTTCCCTGCGAATCATGGTACATCTGAAAGTTCTTTGAGGAGATTACCTGGAACCAGTGCACAACACTCTTGACGGATGTTGTTGAGTAAAGATGGGCATAACTACTGATTTTCTGGTACTTTGTGATATTTGCAGACTTCCAGTTGAATAACATGTAGTTAGGGATATCAATCATGATGTTGAAAAGGGGTGGGTACACTATTCTTTGCCAGAAAACCACTGAAGGCATCAATACTTTTCTAGAGAAGAGTAAGAATATAATGCTGGGAGACGATTTGAGCAAGATATCAAGGAATCTCGAGTAAAGACCATGAGGAGTAGTTGCTGGCGAAATGGCAATAATTTGATCGACTTTGTCATTCAACAGAGGGTTAATAGATAAACTGGCAAAAGCTTGGGCGGTCCCTTGACTGAACCCAATGTAGGTAAGTTTTTCTTTGCCAGTTTCGTGCAATATGAAATCTATGGTATTTGGGATATCAAATAATGCGAATTCGTCAAGACTAAAGTCCCAGAACTTTTCACTCTGAAGCTTGTGGAAAAGATGCTTTTGACTGTACTTGTTACCTCTGTTGTTTCCAAGCCAGACGTCATATCCCAAATCGTAGAGAACGTAGGGTAAGTTGGAGTATTTGTCGAGCATAGTGACCCAGATCTCCGAATTCATCAATAATCCATGGTGAAAGTACACCACTTTCCCGTTGGGTACACGAGTTTTGTTGTTCGGGGTGGTGATACGTTGGATGTTCAAAAGATAGTCGTCCTTGGTCTTGACGATACGGTTTTCAATGCCATAGCCAAATACTTTGGCCATTTCAGACACTGTGGTGGCTTGCAACAAATCAATCATACGCTGATACGCTTCGTCTGAAAGCAGCGGGTGAGTCACATACTTGTTGTCTGAAGAACTACTGATGAGTTTGATAGGGTTTGTGGTGAACAAACTGAAAATCACACTGGTGGTGCCGGTGAAGAAGTCGATGACTATCTGAGGTAAAAAGTAGGTGATTAAAGACACGAAGAACTCACCCCACGCGAGCAAAAGAGACACGATGATCACAGGCCAGTCGGAGATGTCGATTCTGCCGATAACGGGGAAGATCATGATGGAGTTGTAGACTAGTGGAGGTATGGCGTAAAGGAGTTCAATGAGATGGACAGAGACGGTGATGTTATAGCTGGTAGAGGTTGTTCCTGCACACCGCGGATTATACCATGGGATGTAAAGCATGCGATGAACAGGTGGAAGGAAGAGGGAGGAACAAAGTGGAAAGAACTAGAGATGGCGATTGTAGGGTATTTAAACGAGCGATAATCAGTGAACGAAAGAGGTATTCAAGAGGTTCGATGGTTTGTAAGATATTATTTCGAGGTGCTATACTTACTCTGAATAATATTGATAAGCACTGGCCAGGCATACTTGCTGCCTGTACCAGGACGATCAGAAGATCAAGAGTATTGATAAGAGAGTGCGACTACTAAGGGTAGTTGCGACTTGCTGCGGCCGGTACCAGCAAGAGCAGTTGCCGGTTCAGTGATGTAAGCAAGTAATGATGAGGTGAGTTTGCGCTTGCTTGTGACACACCAATTGTATGCTAAGCTTTCACCAACTGAAGTTGTGCCTAGCTTTCACTACTATGTCCAACCTTCTTCAGCTATATGTTATACTAAGCTAGCCCATCCATAGTATCAGTCCTGTCTGGGTCCACCAATACGCACCCCACCCCACTGAGCTGTTAACGTTTACCCAATAGGTGAGAAAAATGCTCATGGGGTAGAGTATAAGAGGGAGCGTAGTTCCTCGAGAATATGGATCCAACACCCAAAGAAGCACGTGGAAATATGTGGTTCACTGAACCATAGAATTACTGTCAGCAAGGCGTGCTCGTGAACGATATTGGGAACTGATCTATACTCAATTATCAGAGTCGTATAGTTGAAATCTCATGAAATCTCATGTTCTTGAAAAATCATCACCATGTCTGGGAACGAGTCGGTAAGAACATATTCGCTTGGGTCGGGTGACCAAGGGACTGTATATCCAATTGAGAAGAAGGAACTCCATGGCCAATTCCACTAGAGCATGTACCTAATGCTACGCAAGACTACCACAACTAACCGTGGTACCGTTAGTCTTTGTTGCTTATAGCCGTCTAGCTTTACACATGGTAATCCTCGGTTTGCCCAATCGGGACCCACCATTTCCTCACCTGTCCCAGGGCCATCCAGTCTAGCCAATGATCAACCATTCCAACAATAGCAGCCCCTACCGGGAGAACAATGCGGCCCAATATTTATCTCAACCATCAGTGCGTGCTCAAACTGGAAATTGTTGTATTTTGCACCAATTAGCGGCGCCATACCCATCCATTCCCGATCTACATTGAGCTTCAACACTCACAAATCAGGGGTCCCGCAGTTTGGCACACAAGGTCGGGCAAATCGGAGCATGAAGGGGGACTTACACAATGTCTCAAATAGGTGAAGTCTCCTTGCCAGGGTGAAAATACCCTGGGCATGTTACCTGTGGGTAGTGTTTGCGTGCCTAATTTGATACATGTTTACAGACTTGAGGACAATAGAAGAAACCTATTTTTATTTCCGCTTTCACATTTGTATCACAGTTTTTCAAATCATATAAAAGAGCCTTGGTACCTCGCCAATTACTTTTCAATTGTGTGAATAACTGAGTTTTCAATTTCAAAATGGTCTCCTTCCAACACTTGTTCAGCGCCGCCATCATCCCAGCTGTTGCTTTAAGCTCTGACGCTCCAGTTGTTGCCAACTCCCCACCTGGTGTCAAATACATTGCTACCTTCAAGGCCAACTCCACCACCGATGTGTCTGGTACCGTTGAATTTGTTGGTGCTTCCAACGGTTCCACCATTGTCAATGTTGACTTGAAGGGTTTGCCATCTTCCGGTGGTCCATTCCCATACCACATCCACGCCAAGCCTGTTCCAGCCGATGGTGACTGTTACGGTACTGGTCTCCACTTGAACCCATACAACGGTAGTGCCACTGCCACCACCGCTCCAGCCAAGGAAGTCGGTGACTTGGCCGGTAAGCACGGTCCTATCTTGTCTCAGTCTCTCCAAACTTCCTACGTCGATGACTACGTTTCTTTGGACCCAGAAGACAAGGCTTTCCCAGGTAAATTATCCGTTGTCATTCACTTCTTGAACAACTCCAGAATCACCTGTGCTAACATCACTGAAGAAGGTAGAGACTCTGGTTCTGGTTCCGGTTCCGGTTCCGGTTCTGGCTCTGGCTCTGGCTCTGGTCATGGTTCTAACTCTTCCAACGGTACTTCTCATGCTTCCTCCTCTTCCGCTGGTGCTGTCAGCTCCAGCACCGTCAATGGTATTTTCATTGGTGCTTTACTCGCCGGTGTTAGCTTGTTGATCTAGAGGGTCAATAGCTAGTCAACTAGTGTAACAATACATAATTAATTGGTACATAACTGTAGACTCAAGAGTCAGTAATAAACATACAAAGTACTGCTTCGTCACTGTTTTGTATTAAGAAATCTCGAGATCTTGATCTAGACGAACCCTTGTCCTAGTTCCAATCTAATACTAAGCCTTCCAAGCCCTGTCTCAGTTGCTATTGTTCTCGTGCAAAATAGTAACCCCCAATGGCCCCAACAAGCTACCCTTTTATCACGGGTATCTTCAAGATCAATCTAGCTGTATTAGGTAAGATTTTCCAAATATAGAACCTGTTTACGCAAACATTGGGATCGTGTGCTTACCATAGTATAACCTAAGAGGCAGGTAGAAGAGAAAGAGTTCTGTCTTCCACGGGTACGCTTTTGATGCCGTATGACAGAGGGGTATAATTTCTATTTGTATGTGAGTGTTTGTAACTGGAATATCGTGCATACTCGTACCTTATATTGTTATAGTTGTGTAGGTAATACAAGAGCCAGCTGAGTAGTCTACGAAAGTTTGACAGAAGAGTATCAAGAACACGAAAAAGGATTGATATATATTGCTAAATTTAACTTCCGGAGTCCCGATTTTTGTTCGAAAAAGGAACAGAAAAACTTTGGTCTCTTTCAAATTTATCCATTTTATCGAATTTTTCAAAATTTTGCATCTTCTCCAGTAATTAAATATGGAATCTTTTTTCACTACTAGAGAGATTGAAAATTAAGTTAACAGAGGACCACAAACTATCCAATATGTCTAGTCTAAACCAACCAATCTTAACAATTGTGATTTCAAACATAGCCCACTATTGCCTTTCCGGCTCCTGAAACGTTAAAAGTAAATGACTATTATCAGTCTTTGCACTTTATTCGTTATTACTCACCGCTGATTCCCAAGTAGTTGGGTAGGTCCTTCAGCCACACCATTCAAAAGCAATTCTTGATTGCCGGAGATCTTGGTCGTACTGTTGTCCGTGTCCGTGCACCCTTATTTGTACGGAGTTACCTTCTGGTTCTCCACTAATATCCGTCAGCTTGCATAGAAATATACATAGATGGATTACGCGGGGCTAAACCCTTTTCAGGGACCTAAGCCCTTAATTATTCTGAAACGGCTCGTCTCCCGATTCTCCGCCCCCAAAACCAAACTCATCTGTTTCCAATCATCCACTTTAGACATCAAGAAGTTGGTCCTCATCTCTCACTTAAGTAAAACTCCAGCCGAATAGTAACCAACTCATTGGTTGAAGTTTACCAGTTTTGATTTGGTTGCTTCTAAAAAAAGAAGCAGTCATCGTCTTTGACATCCGACAACGTACAGCCTCGATAAGCTAGTCGTCAATACATGTTAAACCTCGCCCAACTTCGTAAACTTTGTAGCCGCTTACTCAACATGAAATTTACGAACCCAGTGGATGTGTCGATCCGATGGTTCGATCCGATGTAAACGCGGCTGCGACATAAGAATAGCTGCTTAAGGGTTCTTTTGCGCTTACGTAAGCGCATTTGAGTTATAGGTTACGAAAGCAGAGTTGCAACGCCGTAGATTAAACACGTAAACGGCTGAAAATATTATGGGATGGGATGTGGTAAAAGAGTGATGGGATCATTTTAAAGGGGCCCAGTAAATTCCCTGACTGCTGGACCAAAAAGTATAAATAAATTTGACGTGCCAAGGTTTTCAGTACCTTTAATTTGCTATTATCAAATATTTTGCAATCAATCACACTACTATGCGCGTCCAATACCAAACTCCTTGGGAGGTTGTCTCCTATGTTCAGATCATCTACTTCTTCTTTTTGGTTGTACTCTGTGTTGCATTAACACTTATGTTTATCAACAACGGAAAGAAGAAGAGGATTTTCTTCTTTTCTGGTTTTTTCTGTGTGTTCGGGTTGCTAAAGGTTGTTGGAGGTATCGCCTCGCTCATTCTCTTGCATGCCAAAGACTACAACAAGAAGGCCTATACTGCTGCTTATATCTGTGATTCGATTTCATTAGGTCTTCTTATCAGAACCCAGATTCCTTTTCTCGAGAACTCCTTGAAACACGATGGTGTTGACCACAGAACCGAGTTCAAATTGAACGATCACATCAATTTCAATTCCAACCCCAATTCCAAGTCTGGAATTGGTAACATCAATTTGCACCCTTTCAACCTTCTTACCGTTGTTTTGATCGTCAGTATCATCTTGTCAATTGTTGGTGTATCGGATATTACTGGAAGCGATCCTTCTAGTGGAAAGGGAATCTTGAAGGCGTCTTCCCTTCTCTTTTTGGCCTCTACTTTGGTTTTGGGTGTATGTTTGCTTTATATTCTCTGTGTAACTGGAACAAATCCAGTTCTTGGGGTCTGTTTCGTCATTGTCGGTTTGTTGGTGATAAGATGTATCTACTCCATTCTCAGTGCTTTCAAGGGTATCAATTTTGATAATCCCTCCAAGTACGCTGTGGTCTTTGGTGACTACAAATACTATACATTTTTGGCAATGTTAACCGAAGCACTCGTTGGGATATGTCTGTTGATTGTCTTCCACTGGTTTTTGAGAAACAACAAGCTCATTCACTAAATATTTGGATTACACTGGGTTCCATCCAAATTTTCATCTACTTCTTTTAATGTTATCGCTTGTCTTTATAGAGTCTGCATGGTTGCAAAATTTACAATATTTTATCTTCTCGTACCAACCAAAGATAAGTTACAATTCTTCTTCAATGAGATTTTATTAACTTAACTAAGCGAAATTTAATCTCTGCTACTACTAATATATTGTATACATCTATCACATTGATAGTAGCCATCAATATATGGTCGAATGCTCTTTTTGTAGAAACTATGTGCTATTTCAACAATAACTTTACTTTCTCATTCCTCTTCTGGTCATTTCTGGTAACTTGAATGGAACTTTCAAAACACCCATCTTGTAAGTACCAACCAAACTTTTGGCAATACCCAAACCTTCAGCTTGACCAACAGTAATAGGCTTGACGAAACCTCCCAAGGCCTTGATCAAACCAATCAATCTAGTTGGTTTCATGTTCAATTCGTTTGCAATTGGAGGAATCTCAATCAGGAAGTCAGTGAGGTGGAAGATTATGGCCAACAAGTAACATAACAACTTGTCTTCACTGTGTGGATCAATCGTGAACGATCTGTCCTTGGCTTTACCAAAGTTCGATGCCCTTGCGATGGAAAATCTTTCTAAAACACCATCAATCAACGATTCAGCCACGGAATCATTAAGGTTGCTCATCAATGTGGTTTTGTCTCTATTTCTTCTATTGTTGTAAACACCAAGTAAGACAGATGCGTAGTATAAAAGCTTAAGCTTATCGGTGTTCTTTTGAGCAATAATAATAGGTAAGTTCTTGCTCACGAATAACGAATTAGGACTAGGGAACAATTCTAATCTAGCCTTTTCATTAGACTCGTTCAAGATAGATTCTACCCTTATGAATGACCATTCTCTTTCTGGTATTATATTGAAGATAGGATAGATGTCTTCAACACTAGTAGCATCGACATTTGCTTCAGGAGTAGGGCGATCATTTTGAACTTTTTCTTCCATGACTTGTCTAGTGGGAAGTGCTGCAGTAGATTCTTGTATATCATCAATAATATCGAACTCGTTATCTTGCAATCTTTCAGAATTAATTCTGTTCTTCTCCAAGTTGGTGATGGCTGCCTTGGCTTTCTTGGTACCAAATGCTTGACCCAATGCATTCTTTTGTTCGACAAAACGCACTCCTAATTGTTTCACTGAAGGACCAGAGAAAGTTCTCTTTGATTTGGATGTGATTCTGGTGGGGATAAATGGTGCCTTGTAAAGCTCCACCGATTTTTTTTCCGGGTTGTACAATCCAACGATATAATCATTTTCATCTTCGTCATCTCTAGTCTCTCCGTTGTAGTCCAAGGTATCATTTTCACCATGGATAACGTATTTATCGTTCTTCTTGTGCTTGTAGACATCGAAATTTGTTCCAGAGGGCACAGAAAACCCGTTGAAAAACGAGCCAATAACCGTGGTCGGATCTTCAGTATACGAACTGATCAGAATTTCCGTTGTTTTGGAGTCTCTCTTTCTCTTTGTTCCCGACATTGCTGGTAGATTGAAAGAGTTGGTTGAGATGATTGGAACTGAAATATTTATTTCATCATTGAGATGAGAATGGAGACACGTGACTAGACTTTTGACGACAGAAAAGGAGACAAATTTTCAAGGTAAAAGAAGCGGAATGAGTGAGAATAGGGGGAATACTCTATCAGCTATTCTCTTCATTCAAATAGCTCAACTATTTAATAGTATACCTCTTTTAACATTTGTAGTCTTGATCTTTTACTTTCTGTAGAAATCTACAAAGATTGTCACGTGACATCTCTTCGATTTGATCCCGATTAGGACAATAGAGTATCAGAAATCAAGAGAGTGAACTCAGGAAGAATTAGCTCAACTTGGAGGGCCTTGATAAAACAGATAGATCCAGATTTATACAGCTCTCATTGCACTAAGTTTTCCAGTCGTCAAAAAACACCTAGATTTTAACATAAATGACTTATATTGATGATATACAGATCCAAAGAAGTTACTATGAGGTGTTAGGAATCGACAGTAAAGCCACAGAAAGTGAAATCAAAGCGGCATACCGTGAAAAATTGCTTAGCACACATCCAGATAAAGTGAAGACAAAAGTGGGGGCACGGGATGACGAAATTTCCAATATTAAGGAAGCGTATAGAACGTTGGTCGATGGAGAAGCCCGAATCAAGTACGATGAATCGTTCAACGAAAGCTTGAAACGACAGGGGTTCAATGTGAGTGGAGATGGCCTTGATACATTTGGGTTGGATGAGTTTGACGAGGATGATCTAGGATGGAATAAGCAGTGTCCGCGGTGTGAAACTGATGAAGGTATTCGGTTGACTGAAGAAGATTTGGAAGCGAATGGAACGAGTGATGGTCTGGGAGGATACGATATCATAGTGCAGTGTTCTAGCTGCAGTTTGTGGATCAAGGTTAAATATTATGAGGCTGAAGAAGACGAATTATGATGAAGAAATGAAAGATAGATGTATAAGAATGAAGGCCGTAAATTGGTGAGAACTTAATATGAAAGGAGGGGCCACAGCGGATGTACTTAATGGCATGAAAATTGAAGGCTAAACTCAATATTGATAGATTGTATAATAGTGTATTATGATAAATATGGTTATAGACGAGGCAACTGATGAAACTAAGAATGTAACCTCCCAGGAATTAATCCTTTACGATCAAGGAATTACATGAACGATTGAAAACAAGAGACCAGCTCATTATGTCAAAATGTATCTTCTTCTTCTTCTTCTTCTCTAGTGTCTCGTCATCTCTTCTTTATCTTCCCCTCCACTTCTTTCGACCAGCTATCTAATTCACTCGCCACAGTCTCGATCTTTTCCACCTTTTGCTCGATCACATCTAGCAACGCAGCATACTTCTTGTATTCTTCATCTAGCTGCTGAAGATGTTTCGAATTCTTCTCCAACACATTTAGCTTCTGTTCTAGTTTGATATAGTTGAGTGATTGGTTGGTATTGAGATTCTCCAAAAGGTTCAAATCGATGGTGGAGACTTCAGTATCAGACTCGATGATTTTGGAAAGCGAGTTGAGCGAGTTGTTCGCCAATTTGGCGGTATTTCGGGACATGGTCGTGGTTGAAATTGAATATAAATTATCACTATCTTGTGTTTATTTGTATGGGGAAATGATGATTATGTAAGGCGTATGAAGAGAAGAGATAACTATTTCAGTTGTATCATAGTAGTAGCTCAGAGAGAATAATTACTTATTGTAATTTCATGTCTTTTGGATTCCAATCCCCTTATCATTTCATTACTACTACTTCTACCATTCTACCTCGTAGTTTTTTCTTTCTATCTTATTCATTATTCTTGTCTATGTACAAATTAGCCCCTTCGCCCAGACCTGGTGGTCTCGGGATTAACGGCCCCTGAACAACTTATAAGCTGGTTTCTTTGCAGCCTGAACGTTCGCCCACTTTGAGGTTGGGTTGGCATTCAATTTTGCAGCATAATCCACCTTCTCTGGCTTATCAACAAAATCTGTCAACGACACTCTAATCTTGGATTGTGGAGTGATGATTTCAAAGAGTCCTGGTAACTTATCGGCTGCTTTTCTCAACGCATCTCTGGCAACTTTTTCATGAATATCTCCTCTAATCTCAAACAACACTTTACCTGTAGGAATTCTACATGCCCAGTGATCAAACGCACCCTTACCCTTACCCATTCTTGTTTGGTTACCCTTAACACAAACTGGCGTGTTACACACGAATCTTGTGATCAAGTCAGACCTACTAGGTCTAAGTTCTCTCTTCAACACTTTATCAGCAGCTAAAAGTTGGTTGGCAGCGAATCTGATCCCCTTCGACTTCAATCTCAATCCGTATTGACCGTATTCCAACTGGTTTCCCTTGATGGAGCCACCCGTTCTTACGCTCACTCTACCCTTGAACGCTTTTCTCATTTGTTTGAATCTGGGAGCATATTCGTGCTTGAGTCTGGTGAACATCATGGATGGTGCTATGTTGGAGCCCACGAACCCGGAGAAGACAGCACCGGGACGAATGATCCCATGAGCAGCCCCTGAACCGAGAATACTTCTGGTTAACCCTAACATGTTGGCTCTTGGTGTGACTATGGACAAGGAAAGTACTGGAGTTTGTTGTAAGGTTCGTTGAAGATTTATGGATTTTTTTTGATCAATTTTGAGAAGCTAAACATTTTTTTTGGTGTGCGAAAGTGCACCATTTTTCACCATATATAGTAAAAGAGTAGTAGGAGGGTACAGGGAACGGTAGAGGAAGGACTGATAAGACGTTCAGGATGCTTAGAGTTGAAGTGAGTTTGAAAGAGCTAGAGGAGTAATATGATAGTTTAAAAACCTGAAAAAGTAATATATAACCGCATTTAGGTGGTACTATCTATATAATTATCCATAATCTATATAACTACCAAGTTACAATAGTATCATCAGAGTACAACTTTGATCATCAGCTCTCTTTTTACATTATAAAATTCATTTAGATCTATTTACAAGCATTTTATTGTCTTTTACTCTCCCCCTCCGTCTTCATTATGGTCCGTTAGTCTTTTCATCTGATCACAACTCCAAAGTTCTCAATCAAATCGTTTTCAACATTGGAATGGATTTTATTAACCTCGTCTCTCGTTAAACTTCTATCCATAGACTGATAATTGATACGGTAAGTCTGAGATTTCTTGCCTGTTTTTGGGTGTACGAATTGATCAATGCTCACCACGCTTTCAGCCAAGTCCCCAGCATGCGAACGAACATACTCCATGACATCATTTTCATGAAGAAGCGAATCGCCAGCAAGCCAGAATGAAATATCTCTGTTGATAGCCGGATATTTAGAGTAGGGTGCAAATGTAGCGATCTTGCCCTTTTGAAATTGCAGACTGAATCTTTCGTCCAAGGACCAGAATAAACGAATGTCCGGAATACCAAAGAGAAGCATGGCAATTCTATCCAAGCCTAAACCAAAGGCCCATCCGAACTTGTCTTCTCCTAATTCGGAATTCAACAACACTTGCTGTTGGACAATACCACATCCACAACATTCCAACCATTCACCTTTCCACCACACTTCGATCTCCCACGATGGAGAGGTCCAAGGGAAGTAGGCTTCAACCCAACGAATCTTCAATGGCTCGCTCAAAAATGGTTCGGTGGAACCTGCCAACTTGGCTGACTCCCTGGCAGTTTCGAAGACCTGGTTGACCAAGAATTCGATTGTTTTCTTCAAGTGGACACTGACCAAATAAAGCTCTTTGTCGGTCATATATGGCTGTTTAGGATTGTTTTCATTGGATGGAGCCTCTCTGAATGGATCTTCCACGATTATATCGGTCTTAGGAATGGACTCAATATCCTTGATGAGAACTTGCTCGAGATCTGGTGTATTCTTTGACCATAAACGGGCACCTTCCATCTGGTGGAACGCAGGATAGTGGGTTCTATCAATTTCGTCTCTACGATAGACATCAGCTGTGATGACGTATCCCGGAGTCTTACAGTCCTGAAAACATTCATGCTCATGAGCAGATGTATGGGTTCTCAACAAGTTGTCCTTATTCAAGTAATATGTGTCAGACTTGGACCTTCCGGGGTGGTCTTCTGGGAATCCCAAGGTATCAAAATTCTGAAATTTGGTCACAGCAGGCTTAAAATCGTTATAGTAGGTATATCCGAGCCCTTTGAAATTGGTTTCAATCAAGTCACGAAGAATCCCGATAGGATGGTTGGGGTTCTGGTGTAATTGTCTCTTTGTAAGCTCGAGAATGTATGGAGGAACGTTGGTCCACGAATCGGTCTTATATGTTTTTCCATCTAGACTGATTTCCTCTGGAAACTTTGGTGCTGGTGCATTGGAAAAAAGTAGGGGTGACGACTTTATAGTACGAGTGCTGTTGAGAATACTAGCACCTAGCCTAGCAATAGCAGGGGTGGACCTATCAAGTTTGATCATTGAAGAGACGACTAGTGATGATTGGTGTTGGATGATTTTTCAGTTTGAACAATAAAATTATATACTGGTGCGACTCTATCAAATTTAAGATGCAAAATATCTATAGCATGTCAAACAAACTTGAGGGGAATCTGGGGATGAAAGAGTAACAAATATACTTTTATTCTCCTTTTTTCTCTCTACTACTTTCTACATTCATTTTATCTGAAATGGTCATTATTTCCTTGAATTAATTAATATATAATGATACATTATCATTGAACAATACCTTTAGTGTATTCCGTTCTTTCTTTGCCATGTTCTACCAGGTATCTTCTTTATACCTTCCGTTATCTTCCATGTCCAAAATGTACTTCTCAGCTTGTTCTTGCGTGAAACCCTGAGCTTTTACCAAAGCTTCTGCCAATGTAATACGTACTTGTTTGGGCATTTTCCCACTGGACCCACAGATAAACACGATAGCATCTTGTTTCAAAATAAGGTCCGCAAGAAGTTGGTATTCCTGGAAAAGCCTGTCCTGAACATATTTCGCCTTCGATTCGGGATCTCTGGAAAATGCGGGATATAGATTGAGCTTTTTCTGAACAGTCAAATCGTTCCATAGATTTTCGAATAAAAAGTCCTTGGACTTGAACCGACACCCGTAGAATAAATACAATTGTTGGTCAACGTCCAGTCCCGCAACATGCTCAATAAGCGACTTCATGGGTGCGATACCCGTACCGGGAGCAATCATTATTAAGGGAGGATTCTCAATATGAGGAAGGGAAAACTTCATATTGGTTTTATGGGTAGAGAATATGATTTGATCTCCAGGTAATAACAGTCTCAACCATTTTGAGCATAACCCCTTTCTAATCCTACGGATCATGGTTTTATACTCAACAATCCCCACCACCAATTCCACCTGGGTTGGCGAAGGACGCGAAGCAATCAGGAATAGTCTTGGTTTGATCGTGGGGAACAAATCAAAGATGTACTTAATGGGAATTTTAAGATTGGCTTCAAATTCCAAGATAGTCTCGAGGATCAGTCGCCTGGGTCTATTTGCATAGTTGTAAAGTTCTTCAGTATCCTCGAAACTGGCAAATTCCTGTAATTTTTCTTGCTCTCTCTGACCATCTTCGGTAGAGGCATCAGTAAAATGCCATAAAGTCTGAAAGAATGAACGTCTTGGTATGGCCACAATATCAAGGTGATATGTAAAAAGAGACCGCAACGTGAGTTTTTCACGGTCAATGGATCCTCCTTCTATCAGATAGGAATTTTCTATGATTAAAGGTTTATCTGCCAAAGGTATCCAATGCGGTTGCAGTTGAATCAAAAGATCCACGCTTTTTTGGTCATTAATGGGGTATAGGGCAACCGTATCTCCTGGTATATACTTGAGGTCTTGTGACTCGAATATTACATGTCTCACGTCCTGGAAATGATCTCCTTTGGTTATTCTTTCGTTTAGAGTGATTGTTCCACAATGTAACGCCGGCACGTCTCTTGCTCTCGTCAACGAGAGGTTTCCCTCGGTATTTACATCAGCCGAGGTATTGTTTATAACCACAGGGTTAACAGCCGGAAGCAATGTATCTTCACTTATATTCACGAGATTAGGAAAGAATTTCACAAGATTCTCTATGCACTGGGTTTCCCATTCTTTATAGAACCCGTCTATACCCTCAGGTGACATTTCGTCGGCCTCACATCGAGGAGAAAGCTCGGCACATCCAAGCTGAAGTAATCTGGTATGAATCTTCTTGATAGCATAGTTGAACTTGGTGTAAGATGAGTCTCCAAGTCCAAAAGTCGTGAGTCTTATATGATTAAATAAGTCGCCTGGAAGTTTCTTTTTGAGCAAGAATTTGAGGAATTTTTTGGAGTTTCGAGGAAGCTCTCCCTGTCCAGTTGTAGAGCAAACGATGATAAGGAACTTTGTCTCAGTTACTAGATTTTTCAATGGATACTCGTCCAAAGTACTTAGTGTAGGTTTAAGCTGGAGATACTGGAGTTTATGCCATAAGTACCGCGCGTAATCCTCGGCATTTCCCGTTTCGGATCCATAGAGAATAGTCACACTTCGGGGATCATTGGAGAAGTTTGCCATGCTATTGAGGCGTGACAAAAGGTATCAACAAAGAGTAATTGAAAAATGTCGATTGGTTATTAGTAGTGATAAGTAGTGATGGCTAACCCGTAAATCTATGACATATTCGCAAGGTGCACTGTATAGATTTTTCGCGGGTTGTGCTCGTGTTCTTGCACGTTGTTGCACCTCACCAATTCAATATTCATGGGACTCCAGAAAAAACATCACCAAATAAACAACCAGACTTTCCAGATAACAGGTTGTGTTTTACGAACCAGTAAACAGCTCCAGCATCGAACGTTCTAGACTGCACTTGACAAGAAATGGCCACATCCAAAAGAGCAAATGCCTCGCTGGCTCCTGTGTCCCACAAGAAGAAAAAAACGTCGACAACAACGCCAACGGGCCCAACTCCGGAAGAATACAAGCAGTTTTATACTTCAGTTCTATCACAAGTTTTAGCACTTACAGATGAAAATGGCGATGCCGTTTCCGGTCCGTTTTTGAAATTACCCCCCAAAAAAATCTACCCGGACTACTACCAAATCATTGAGAATCCAATTGCAATCGCAGAGATTCAAAAGAAAATCAAACTGAACAAGTTTTCGTTGCTGTCCGCGGAAGAGTTTTTACTGGATTTCCAGCTCTTACTTGACAATGCTTCCAAATACAATGATCCTGAATCCTGGATCGTGACGGCGGCCCGTAAAATCTTTGATTTTGTTAGTGATCTGGCGGAGGAGTTCTTGAAGACACCAGCACAAGAAGCTGTTGTACCTAAATCCACCAAAGAAAGTGCAAAGGTGGAACCTAAAGAGAAAGAGCCACCTAAAATTACCTACGAAAGACTTCCAAGTATCTGTACCGAAGTCTTGAATGATGTGATATCCCACGAATTTCCCGACGAAGGAATCATCAGTTCACCTTTCATAGAGGATGTCGATATCGAAGAGTACCCTGACTATGTCAACTATGTGGCTCACCCAACATCCTTCGAGGCGGTATTGAAGAGAATCGAAAGAAAGAAATTGTTTTCGCCCAAAATCTCTTTGGCTGACAATTTGGAAAGATTTTACAATGCCACCATCTTAATATTCACCAATGCCCAATTATACAATGATCCATCCTCTGAGATCCACCAGGATGCGGAAACTTTGAAGACATACTTCGAAGAAAAGTACGGCGTGCTCAAGGACGAAGTAATCAGATTGAGTAAATTGAGGTTGAAGTTAAAACAACCAAAGGTCAAATTAAGTTTAAAGTTGAAAGGTGAGGACAGCAAGAATACACCAGAAGTTAAGCAAGAAGTCACCGGGTGTGATCAAATAGATAGCGACACTGCCGATGCCCAAAATGAAGAAGCAACTGCCACCAAGACTGAAGAAGTGATAAGAAATGACTTTGAAAGAGACCTCAAATTTAAAGATTTGGCTTTTGAGAAGAGTTACTTAAATACTCTCGGAAAGTCATTGCCTAAGATTGATGAGGACGATTCGGTAATACAAGAAGTTACATTTTCTTCATCTACTGCAGCCGTCAACTATATCACTAAACATACACAACAAAAAGCCTATCAAACGAGCAATTTACCTTTACCAAAAAATGAAGAGATGAAAAATGCTTTATTCCCAACCCATCCACTTCACCCTGTCACTACTTTCTTCGAATATAAAGTACCTTCTAATGGTTATGCCGTCCAATCTTACACGTTGACATTACCAGTAGATGTGCTGCCATTGGTCTCCTTCAAAATCTCATTGCACAGTTTACTTCATAGTTTAAAGGAAGTAGATTTGATCGATGGAAGGGGCTTCTTGAGTCTGTCGACCGATGAAGATTTTCAATGTAGATTGTTTGTCAATGAAAATGAAGTATCTACCGGGGGTGATTGTTTCGAGGAAGAAAATGATTACGGAAAATTATTGGGGCTTCAATATGACTTAAAATTGGCATACGGATTGAATGTATTAGATTTTGAGGTCAAAGTAGCCCCACATTTGAGCAAAAGATTTAAGCATTCGAAACCTCCCGAGGATAACGAGGAGTCGGCTGGAAGACATACAAGACACCAGCTTCAACAATTGAAAATGAGTTGGGAAGTGGAGAAGTTTACATTTTTTGTGGTATGTAACACTAACTAAGTTGGAAGATTTTACTGCATGAGATAGAGCATACTGTCGGCCTCACTGAATTATCATGATTGTACTAATAGATATGGTTCCACATAGATTGTAATACCATAAATGTATCACTAATTTAATGTAGAGGTAGTTTTACTTACCAATACAAAAACTTGAAAAGACAACTCCAAGGATCTCTTCTATGCCAACGGATTCTCCAGTAATTTTTCCAATTCCTTCAATCGATTGCCTCAAACTCTCGCAAGCCAAGACCACATCATCTTGGTCCTTCCAGTAATAAAATTGGTCGAATCCTTCCAATACATCGTTTTCCAAAAGGTCCTGAATCCTCGAGGAGATAATGATTGGGTCTGATGATTCAGAAAGGGATATGGTTTTGAAACTTTCAACTAACGACTTGATCAACGATTGCATTCCGTTTCCATTCACACACGACACGAGGTGGAATGATTCTGGCAGTAGTCCAAATTTTCGGGAGGTATTATTTAATATTTCTTGCTTTGAAACCTTATCATAATTAGCTAAGTCCTCCTTGTTTAAAATTACCATTATTTGTTTCTGTTCAGCTTTGAGCTTGGATATATGATCTAATAAGTCCTTGTAGTCAACTGTCTTGTCCTCATTGATTGGTAGCACGATAACCACCAAATCACTTCCAAACGATTTGATTTTGGCTCGTTTTATTCCTTCGATTTCAATTATATCCTTCAGTTCCGTCGTACGTATTCCCGCTGTATCTCCTATGATGACCTTGTATCCCTCTATATCAATGGGTACGTCTATTATGTCTCTTGTGGTTCCTGCAATGTCACTAACGATTGCACTGTCATTATTGGATAAGTAATTCAATATCGATGATTTTCCAGCATTGGGAGGACCTAACAATATCATTTTGATTCCCTTGAGTAAGATCTCGGACCTTTTTACTTTATTAAGATAAGACTTGATCTGAGACTCCAATTGCTTGATGTTGTCATCCACAGTAGCAAACAATTCACCAACCTCCTCAATATCATGGTCTTCTCCGAAATCTATAACGGTAGTCAAAAGTGCTACATTCTTCAAGATCTCTTGTCTCCATTCTCCAAAAAGAACTTTGGTGTTACCCGATAATGAAGACAACGCAGCAACACGTTGGGTCTCTGTTTCTGCATCAATCATTTCACGTATTCCTTCTATTTCTGTTAAATCAAACCTTCCGTTCAAAAATGCTCTTTGGGAAAACTCTCCATTTTCGGCATATCGTATGTGTATGTTTTGGGAGGGATCATGGAAGGACTTGATAGTTTTGAGTACCGATCTGATGATGGCAACGCCTCCATGAACATGAAGTTCTAGTATGTCTTCACCGGTATATGATTTGGGGCCCTTAAAGTATAGTACAAGTGCTTCATCTAGTATTTGGCCCTGGGGAGAAAGAAGCCGTTTGACAGTCGCCAACCGGGGTTTTGGTAGCACCTTTTCATTGGTGAGCTTGGTATAGATATGAGGCGCTTGAGAGCCGGAAATTCGTATTATACCAATGGCAGTTCTGGTGAGATGAGTTGATAATGCATAGATGGTGGGTCTGGATGATCTTTGGGTGAAAAATCGACTAAAAAGAGCATTATTGACGGAAATTACGGCGAATAATGGTTTGAGAGGCCCTAGACTGCCGACTTGGCTTCTTATTGATGGTAAAAGCATCTCTGTTGGTGGAGATGATGAGGTAGTGGTAATGTTCGAAGAATGTACATCTCAAAGAATTTCGCGATATCTACCAACTAAGCGTATCTTTTGATAATAAGCTTATACCCACTGAAAGACACCCAATAGTAATGATTAAAAGGGTGTCATTTATCAGAAATGGACCAATACGACAATTCCATTCCACATCGTTGAAGTCCCATGAAAATCCATTGGGTTTACCGAAAACTGGCAGTGGTCCCCAAGTACCCCGGATGTCTAGAGGTTTGCCTATAAAACAAAGAATTCCTGGCGTTAACAAGATCCTTTTGGTATCATCGGGGAAAGGGGGTGTAGGGAAGTCTACAGTATCCACGAACTTGGCGCTTTCCCTCCATAACTTGGGTCAGAAAGTGGGGCTTTTGGACGTGGATATCTTTGGTCCTTCCATACCAAGAATGCTAAATTTGTCAGGAGAACCAAGGCTCTCCGACGATGGAAAGCTTTTGCCTCTCACTAACTACGGCATAGAATCTATGTCTATGGGCTACATGATTCCACCAGAGAATGCCGTTGTATGGCGTGGGTTGATGGTGATGAAAGCGTTGCAGCAATTACTATTTGAAGTCAAATGGTCCTCTTTGGACTATTTGGTTATCGATATGCCTCCGGGGACTGGTGATACTCAGCTTACTATTGGCCAGCAATTAAAGGTAGACGGTGCTGTTATTGTGAGTACTCCACAGGATATTGCACTTATCGATGCGGTTAAGGGTATCACTATGTTCAATAAGGTCAATATCCCCATACTAGGACTTGTTCAGAATATGAGCTACTACATATGCCCCAATTGCAATCACGAATCTCATATTTTCGGGTCTGAAGGGGCTAGAAGAGAAGCAAAAAACCATAACCTCGAGTTATTGGGATCCATTCCATTAAATGAACAAATCTGTGTCCATTCAGATAGTGGGAAACCCATAGTGGTGAGTGATCCTCAATCTCCAATTGCAACACCTTATTTTGATATTGCAAGGAAGGTAATGGAAAAATTAGAGTAATATTTGACAGGCAAAATAACAACCCTGAAAATGCTCATGATTGAACAGTGTAAAATCTGCTTTTAATTGATCCCACTCAAATGAAGTGCGGTAAGATTTTTGTTAATACGATAGAGGACTATTTGCAAATGAAAACCATTCCAGGAAAAGCAGGATCACGTAAGGGATAGATGTTTTCATCTAAAAATATCTGCAACCGGTACTGATTCTTTAATCATCAACCATCTACGAATCCTTTCACTATAAGCAAAAGTTGCATTTTTAGTTTTCAGTCCTTCAACCCTGGGAAGTCTCCTTTAAACTTCTAGTACGCTTATAGATTGTCGAAAACTTCAACTGCTTTCAATGACCCCGTCATATTGGTCTTAGATTAATTGACCAATTACTTCTGAATGAATCGTGGACCTCTTCTCGTTTACTCCATTGCTATCATTGTCAGATGAATCTGAATCATAGTTCAACCACAAGGCCTTTCATTTCGTCAGTTGAGTCTTCGGGTGTTTACTAAACATCATCCACTATAACTTCTGGGTTCGCTACTTCATCATCGCTGCTCATATATCTCGCTATAACTTCTCAATCTTTTCCACAGCTTCTCAGTGTTGCTGAGTGATTGTCCAACCCAACTTTCCTGGTTAAGTCTCCTGGACATTTCTTATATCTCACTCGTTCACTCCCGTCGTTCTTTCAATCATCTGACTTCATCTCCCTTGTATTCTATAGTGTATTATCGACTCATATACTTAGTCAACGTAAATAGTTTGAACTTCCAGTCTACATTCAATTCGCAGTGTCTGGCTTAAAGCTTAATTTTTGGTACTTCAAATTTACGCGATTTTAAGGCGGCTTCTGGTTCCAAACTTTGCAACCAAACAAACTATTGTTTATCTGCAATAACTTACCCATTTCTTCGTAGGAATAACTCAATCAATCAAACAAACTCCACGTGTGTCGAAAGAGTTAGTCAAGGAAGCTAAAATGGAAAATTTGGCCGAATTTGATCAAGAATTCCCAGAGGAAAGTGGTTTCTTAATCTTGGGATCAAAATTGAGTGGCGTAGAAGATGGAATGAGACGTATTTCTTCACAAGGTGCAACACCTACCTCCCGCCAACCTTTACAATTTCCGTTGCATGATTCAACTAGTTTGGACTTCAATGGACCACCACACAGTGCACCAGCAGTAACCTCTGGATTTGAATCTGTTTATCCCCAGACCTCTACACTTCAAGCAAGGGCTAATCATTTAAGATATGAGTTTTATTTGAAACAACGCATGTGTACTTTCAAACATGAATCAATCAATCAATGGCAAGTAGCTTTGAAAGTTCTCAATTACCAAGTTACCACTTGTCATGGCAAAGAACCAGAACCAGTTTGGGTATTTCTCTTTGCACTTATCTACTTATTAATACTTTATGGGCTGATATGTGATTTATGTGGAATGGAATTCGAGTATCTGAAGGCATTGCTACTTGCTTTTTTACATTTATCGAGACTTTTACCGATTCGAGTCTATCGTGCAATTCTTGCATTTACGTGTTTAATTATGATTCTTTTGAAGTGTTACTGATACTCATGATTACGTGGTCTGAAAAGTTCTTCAAATGAAGAACGGACGACAGCTCACGACTGTGCTATCATTGAATCTGTTACTCGATTACAATTTATGAAGATATATTGAGCACGAAGGGCAATAGAGTATCCAAGAAAACTAGCTATCATCTATCGAATATAGAAACATATTAATAAAATTCACTTTATTCCCGGACAACTAATTTCAAGTGATTCCCCAGTATTCAATATTGTATTGTATATGTACTCTCCATGGATACGGTTATACCAGATGTGGTTATTTTTGATCACCAATGATGAAAACTTCGGAAAATATATGAAACATGTGATCAATTTATATTCATCATCTGTTACCTTTGTTTGGCGTTTGGGTGTGGCAATTATCTTGAAAAAATTTTTGATTTCTGATGCTGCTCGTACATCCACTGCTCCTCTGAATTCCCATGAATCTATCTTTAGTATCTCTAAACTTCGACCCTGGAAAAAAATGCCTGAGTATTTCCTATTTTCTGAAGGTAATATCACCTCGAGTTTTAACAATTCTTTAATAATAGACTGATCTACATGTAGACATCTCAACTTATTTGGGGGAAGATGGTCTATAAGTGTACCGGTGTTTGATTTCTCTAACAAATCTCGCAATCTCACCATCTTGGAAGCTCTTTCTGGTTGATATATTGTAACATTTGTGAGTTTAAGGCTCCGCAATCTTTCAACCTGAAAACAATCGAGCACATCAGTAGTTTTATATGGATAAACGTATCTTATTTCCAAGTTTTTGACTGACAATTTCTCCTTTCCTATCCCTAACGTGTTGCCATCTATAGTTTGTACTGGCATCATACCAAATAGACGTAGTGTTTTCAATTTTTGGCAGTGGGCTATGTGTTTTAGATTTGGTGATTTCAAATTCTTGTCTCCAAAATCAATTGTTAGCGACTCTAACTGTTCTGGAATCTTATCATTTACATCGGTAATTGTAATTTGCAATTCAGTCAAGTTAAGCTTATGATTGGATGGGCCCAATACCCGGAAATATAGAAAGTCCAGTGTACTCAGCTCAGTTGAAATGATTGTACTTGGAAGCTTTTGATGGAGCTTTTCGAGAAGCGGGATACAGACGGTCGCATTCAAGAACAAGACCTCCTTGATTAAATTGGTCCTCGAATTGAAGAATGTTGAGTCAAACATCTTCAAGAACATTTTTCGGCTAATGATTGTATACTCGAAGTAAAAGTTGTCGGGTTGCGGTAGTTTTATAAACTTATCCTCAAAACTTTCAACACAGATTTTTGAATACTGCTTCTTTATGCTTAGAGCATTGAATCTTTTGCTCATCAAACCGTATGTGTAAACTTCTCGTTGAACAAGAAATTCCAATATTGTCGAGTGAATATCGTCACACATATCGGCAAAATCGTGACGGACTTTTGGCTTTCTCGATTTGAAGATAGTTCCGTTGTTACAGTCATCAGTATTCTTGCCTAGAACACCCACAAACTTATACCAAGAGTTTGAAAGGGATCTAGGACTATTAACCATGCTGATTTGGTGTGGTATAGCAGATGGCTTTGAAAGTTGCAGATAGTGTGAATATAAATGGTTTTGACAGCACTCATTGGTGGCTGCAAAATCGGCAAGAATAAAAGTAGACTTGCAGCAGCTGCCTCTTTTGGCCGAAGCACTCAGAATTGAGTGATAAGCTCCTACATGTTCCATGAATGTTCCACTAGCAGGAAATGAGTCTCAAAAGCATACTTGCCTTACTATTATATTGTTCTTTTTACTATGGTGCTGACTAGAGTCACCGTTTGAAGTGCTGGGTAAGTCCAGTACCTTAAAGATGCTAACTATAGCAAGAACAAAGTATACTACATTTACCCAATGAACTGAGGTGCTTTATTTTCCAATTCCACGTGATTTTATTCCTTCCATACTCAAATTCAAACTCTTAACTTTGACTGTAGCGCACTTTCGCGATCTCTTAATTACGAATCCTGTCACACATTTCAAAAAGACTTTCTCTGTTGTTATCGTAAAATCAAAACATTTGAATCGCACGTGATAAAGTCATCAGGTCGGGTATGAAGGATGTTTTTAAAAATTACTTGAATCACTCTAAAAGACATCCATCCCATCACTAAACTTAGACGTAACAAACATTGGTTATACACAAGATGACCTCGGTACCTGGTACGCCTAAGACGCCCCGTACGGTTCGGTTGGCCAAGGAGATCGCCACCCCGGCAAAAACAATCCTCACATTTGACTCAAATCAAACCTATGTTGAAGAAGATGACGAGACCTTTTACTACCAAAGTTCCAATGTCAGTGAAATCCTGGAAGTCCTGGAGCTGGACCTCACTGATGCCGATATTAGGGGTGAAGATCTTGTGAATGTTTTGGATACAACTGAAACCACCGATGGCGAAAGCATCGAGATTGGGGAAACCAGTAACAACAAAGTATCAACATCCACAATTTCCGTGGAAACAACTTCTTCCGGAGTCAAACTTCTGGATGAAGTGCTGCCTATACTCCCTGAGTTTTCGGGGTTCCGCAAATTTCTTGTCAAACACGAAGTTCCACGTAAAGTTTTGCATTCTTCCATTGGAATTTTCACTTTATGGCTCTACACATTGGGAGTCCACCAAACTCAACTTATCCTCCCATTATCTACATTATTTGCTATTATTTTCACCAACGACTACATCCGGTTCCGTAACCCGGATTTGAACCGTAAGATAGTGAGATCATTTTGGTTCTTGATCAGAGAAAAGGAAGTCGACCAATACAACGGAGTCTTGTGGTATTTGGTTGGACTTATTATTGTTTTTTCAATTTTTCCCAAGGATATCTCCTTGATGAGCGTCTTGCTTTTAAGTTGGGCCGATACTTCTGCATCCACAATTGGTAGAAAGTTTGGAAAGTATACCCCCAAGATTTCTTCAGGCAAATCGGTTGCCGGATCTCTTGCCAGTTTTGTTACTGGATTATTCAGTTGCTACTTGGTTTATGGCTACTTCATCCCTAATTTTGATGTCAATGTGCCTGGCGACATTTTGTGGTCTTCCGAAACCAGTCATTTGAACTTTCATGTGTATGCATTGTTAAGTGGAATTATCGCCAGTGTCTCCGAATTCATTGATCTTTGGGGCATGGACGACAATTTTACCATCCCTGTCTTGAGTGGCTTCTTCCTCTATGGAGCCGCCAAGTTGCTGGAACTTTAGAATCTAGACACAATTATTAGATTTTTGTTCAATCGGTTTAAATCGATTCAGGTGGGTTTATGGTATTATGGACATGCACGCTTGGCAGATTACAAATCTACAATTCTGTCATCACTTTTGTCCCTAACTCTAATTCTAGATAGGCTGTCTATTTTTCGTATCCCTCGTCCTGTTGTATTTCATGTTTGTTATCATCGGTATGGTTTATAAAGATTTATTTAGAAATGTATGAAACTTAAGTATGAAGAGAGTGGGTATCATGGTCATAGTCAGGTAATGGAATATTTAGAAATAGTGACTATCTGATCAGCAGTAATCCAATGAAAAATACGGAATTTATTTCATTTTTTGCTTCATTCGTTTATCATTATACCGATTCCATATGTTTCCTCAATGATACGCTGTCCTGCAGTGTATCGCCCTAATCCAACCCAGTTCTAACCTTCTCGAACTCATCATATGTAAGCGAGTTCTTTAAACCATCGTATTTAGTCAATACTAACCACCCTTCATCCAAACCCTTCTGGAAGAACTTGACCACGTCCTTTTTCAGATTAAATTTGAAATAATCTGCCTTACGGATCAAATAGAACACCGTTGTTTCTTTATCCCAGCCCTCATCTTCCGCAACAGAGGGCAAAAAAGTGCCCAGGTATTGCGTGCCAGCAAGTTCAAAGGCCACTTGTAGCCCATTGGCACCAACAGTCCAATCGTCCCACTTGTCTATAGTCACAAAGTTGTCAAGAAGAGTCACACTAACCAGTAATGCCGAGTCCAACTCCCTGGCCTTGATTGGCTTGAATCTAGAATCCTGAAGAGCAGCAACCAATGCGAATTTCTTCACTCCTGCTTCGATAGGTTGGGCTTGAAACGTTCCAATGCAACCCCTTAAGTTTCCATTTTGATTCCAAGTAATGAACAAAGGAGCATGAGAAGGAACATCATCTAGCGATTCTGATAACGCTGTGAGGTATTTGGTCAATGGGTATGCAGTGGTTGAATGGAGTTTGGAGTAGAGTGTTTCGAAAGCGAAATACGATAAGGATTTGGACATGATGGATTGACAAGTGTAAAGAAAGTTGCAATGGTGATAAGTACTATCAAGTAATATATAAGGGGGTAGAGGCAGGTCTGAGCTTGAGATCACATGATGACAAATTCCGGGACTGACAACCAATCGTGGTTTTATACCAATTAAACAAACTCCCATGAAGGCAACTTGTAGCTCAAGATTAAGAGTGTAAGTACTTACTTTCCAACCCTACAAAACTTGTCCTTTGTCGGTTCAAACACCCCAGAGATACTTGTGGCGAAGACAAGCATCAGTGCTAAGCACTCACTGGAGCATTATGGATACTTGTGATCATTTTTCAAACGTGGATAGATGGTGAGAAGAATTGTTAAATAAAGGAAAAGATTGAGGGAGCCCAGATAGTCAATCAGAGCTGCTTACATTTGCAGCTACGTAATGTATTGAAGATTTCAATAGTGGTATAGGTCTTTGTCGCGTGACTTATCTTCTATTCCGAGGGCGCTTAGTATGGAAGAGTCGTTAAGTTGCAAAGCATCAACCCAACTTTGGCATGCTTCGTATATTTTCTTAATAGTAGGTCAAACTAGAAATTTATTTTTTTATAAGATACGTCAAAATCAGCCCATCGAGGTGTCATCAAACGATTATGTCCCCATATCTTAGATCTACAAATTTAACTGGTGATGACAGTCGGATCAATAAAAACAATGTATGATGACCTCTACAGATATTAATACTAGATTTTCATTATAAGCCAAGCCAAAAGATTATATTCAGTCTCTTTAGTCTCGATCCGTCTAGGATTCTGAGGTATTTATGTTCTGTTATCATACCGCTCCAGCTCTTACTTCATGAAAACAGTTATTATCGTGGAGTTCATTGCCATTGAACCTTAGTACCTTTAATTTGAACAATTTTTGCATTCTAATAATCCTGGATACCAACATTAATGAATCTTCGAAATCATCATCTTGGTCTACTGAAGAAACATCAATTTTGCGCCACGACAAATTAAGATCAACTAGTTCTGAGGGAAATACTTTATCGGTCAATTGATCGAAGAAATTATTCAAGTAGTTACCAGACAAATTCAATTTGGCCAAAGTGGTGGGAAACTGCCCTAGGTTGGAGATAAGGTTCCTTGACAAATCTAAACCCTTTAAATTGACAAAGAATCTACAACCAGATAAAAACCTCAAGTCCACAAGATTGTTACATGATACGTTCAAGACTTTAAGGTTAAAAAGTTCTTCTGTGTTATCAGCGTTGGTATCTTTTAAGTCAATTGATAAAAGATTATTGTTGGCCAAATTCAACTCTTCCAAATGTATTAAATTTTTCCATTTGAAGTTAGATGAATTTAAGCTGATGAGTGTGTTATTGGACAAATTCAAATGAGTTAAAGTGTCCGGAAAATCTATCGATGATAAGTCTTTGAGGCCGTTGTAAGACAAATTGAGCATTTTCAAACTTTGAAAATTTAATGAATTGTTTGATAGGTAGTTGATGAGCCCGTTCATCGTGAAGTTTTGAAGAATAAGGTTATTGATCTGAATGTTCATACATTTAAAATTGTCGACACTTGTAAGAGTTTCGGAAATTGCTTGTGGCGTTCTGATCAATGAGTTTTCATGATTGTGGTCAGTGGTAACATTTTCCGAATGGTCATCATAATCGTTAATCGTTTGAACGTCACTGGTTTGAGTAAATGAAAATGGGGCTGTGATGTTTTGCTCTATATGAGAAGAGTTTCCGTTGTAATGAATCTTCAAATCAAAAATTCTATTGTAACCACTGCTAGTCAAGCATTTAAGCATTTTTTCCACGAGAATGTTGTTCTGGAAGCGGTTGTTGAAGTTCAATATCAATTCAATACTAAATTGCTCGGTGAATAGCTTCAAATTCCTGAAAAACTGGAGATTTTGAAAAGTTGAAATCTGGCTCAACATATCATAAGGAGATATGATATCACTAGTGTTCAAAACAAATAGAAATTCCTTTGGCTTGATAACTAGTTTATTTACAAATAAGTAGTTCAAGTCTTCGCACGACATCTTGATACATTCTGCTCTCAAGATATTGTTGTTCAGAATTATGATCTTCTTATCCGCATAATACTGCAATAAAGCGATATGTCTTATGACCATATATGGGTCGTTGTTATCATTCTTGCTGGCTTCCAACTCGTCCAAGCGGAACAATTCTGTGAGCTTATGCAGATCAATCAATGATAATGTCAAATGGAGTACCTCGAGAGGTAATCTAAAGATGATCGTACCGCTGAGGTTCTGGTTGGAGCTCATTATAGTTTTGCTTTGGTGTGATACAAGCAATTTATGAAGTGAAGGAACACGTTTAAGTAGTTTTGTAGATTATAGTATTATTGGAAATTCAATTTTGCAATAATAACCACCACAGTAGATTTCGCAACCAATTCCAAATTCTAATGCGGAAACCACCACAATAAGTCTAGCTAGCTGCAATAGAACGAAATTGAATGGAAATTCACAATAGGTGAAGCCAAGCAAAAGTATTTATGTCTCTATTACAGGTGCCCCTTGCACGAACTAAAAAGCCTTCTTCGCCTTTATATATCTCCTTAGTGCCGTTCAATCATTTGCAGATCAGCTTTAATTTGCTGTGGCTAAGTTGAAAACCACCAATCTGCAACACGTAAACTAGTGGCTGATAGCAAAAAGAAACCGGTACGCGCCATACTTGCAGATAACGGTCCGATCAGAGGGGAAGTTAGTTATGCAAATCTAAAACTGTTCGAGGAGACGTCAAGATCTACCACTTGCAACGAGGCAACTTAAGGAGGGAAAGAAAGGGGGGAACCAGGTAGACTGAGTTTGAACTATTCTTGTGGGTTTGGGGACACCAGTTTGCACGAATTTGCATTTCGATATGACCACTGCTCGTTTTTTTAATACTTTGACATGGTCGTCTGGTGATAATCAAAAGATTCTCGGCCTTGGATAATTGTTCCTTACTGACTAATGGGGAGTTCTTTGAGAGAGAAAAAAAAATGAGCAAGTTTGCTCCACCAATGGCAATTGGGTTTCGAGCTACCAATGGAACATACTTAGGCCTGTAACCACAAGTAGACGCAGGCCACAACCATTTCCCCTCTTCTTTCGTAACTTCTCCAACTGATCGCGCTAGGTAATTACGTAGATATGAGCCAGAGCCAAAGCCAGCCTTCCTTAGGGTGCGAATGTTTGGACACGCACATCCATCAAAATAATTAGCATACAACGGATTCAAAGCCCGTCGTTCTTTCACCAAGATCATCAAATCAATATAACAGATCACTATGGGCTTGTGTTTATCTTGTTTGAGCGGCAACCATGACGATGATGAACTTAACGAAACGTCGTCCCTATTAAGAAACCATCAAAACATCTATTCCAATGACTACATACAAGAAGCAGAACTCTTGAAGCAACAGCAAAGACAACAGGAACTCAATAACATCGTCAACGACTTGTCAGATAATCTCATAGACGTTTCCACGTTCTTGAACAATACAGGGGGCGCCAGCAATAACTCCCATTTGAACACTCCCAACCTATCGGCACACCTGAACTCAAACAGTTTGCACGTACAACACACCAATGACGATATACTCCAAGACCTTACAGACAACGAAGACAACGAACAGCTGCGCAACTATCCCCATCTCTACAATAGCAACGAAAAGGCTCGTGTGGAGAAAGAAGTGACAGAATTGAGTGATGCTGTCAAGGATGCATGTAAGATCAACTTCACTGAACCGTTATACTTGAGATTATGAGTTCAAAGGAAGCGACTGAAGTAAATCATTATGTTACAAATCCCTTGATCCCTGTCATTCATTATAGCTCAACTTTTTTGAGCTTTGGCATGTGTTTGAATCTTTAGTTTCGACTCCAAAAAGTTGTGAGTTATGAAATAAAGTCTACATCTATGAAGGTCAACATACTCATTTAACACTATATTCCACATTACCTCTATCCTCCACAATTTACGTTCATATTCATGTCTTCATTTCCAAACCGCTATGTGTTCTTGCACATATTGTTCACTGCATTCATTTAATCATACTAACTTTTCTTCATTATGGATATAGGATTAAGTACTATCTATTTATGGCATACATGTCCACAAAAAATCGGTAAATCCAATCTCACTCACGTGTAGCTAGAACGGTCTCTGATTCTAGACCTATTTGAAGGTGGAGTTTAAGGGGTGCAATTTTCGCCTGTACCAATTACTGCAAAAAAATTCATCACCTCCAAAAGACTATCGCAACTCCTTTATCTCAACTCTTACAGTCCCCTAAATCGTTAGCAATGCTATACCCACTAATCAAGACAGCCTGTTTCGTCCTACAGATCAGCTCTTTGGTCTCATCCCAGGTTATTGTTCGGAGAGATTATACCCCCAAGGCAAGAAAGTTTCATGACGCCGAATTTTTTGATAATTTGGTCAACTTCGTCAAGAAGTCTGACATCATCAACCCGAAGAACTTGAGTAATCTCCTGTTCATTGATGAACTGAATGAGCTTACCACGCTTCAACAATTGAAGGATTCATCTGGGGAAAAGTTATCGAATGTCAAGGATTCTGTTGATACTGGCACTGAAAGTGAATTAGGGAAAACTAAAAATTCTTTGCATCAACTGTCAACAAAAATTGCCACCACTGAGGAGAACAAGGACCTGGGTATCGAAAACACCAAGTTTAACCCCAAGACCCCTACTAATGTTGCTAGACAGCTGGTAAACTTGTTATCTAAAAGTGATTTTAGCGCCGAGAATTTGGTACAGAATGGATCTGAGGAGCCACCAAAAGAAGCTCCAGTTCCGACTGATTCTCCAATCGATGAGCAAGGTAATGATTCTGTAACCAGTGTTGGTTTTCAATCCCAGCCTGAAGTTATTGGCCCAGTTCTACCACCTATTCCAGATTCCCCAGTTCCACTGTTTGAATCTAGGCCAAATCTTTCTCCAATTGGCCAAGAATCTGTTCCTCAACCAGATGATTCCAGTATCATGAATGATGTGGATAATGATGTCGTACAATCTCAATTTTTCAAGAGCAAAGATCCTGAGCCCGAAGAACATGGTAAGAAATTACAAATTGGAACGGGTCTTTACTTCGATGTTGACCTCAAGAAATACGGAACGGATGAATTGACGAAGGAAGATGAAGAAGACGAGGATGATTGTGGAGACGAAGGATTTTGGTTCTGGCCGTTTTCTTACGACAACACCGCTCCACCAACTGGAGGACAAAAGGTCCACATTTCCTCATCGGCCCTACTCTCTAAAGCTAACGAAGATACTCATAACTTATTCACCACCGATCATGAAAGATTAGTCAATCGCAATAAGACCGCCAGAAAGAATGATAGTAGATTCGGGTTGGCTAGCAACAAAAGCCTTCCAAAATACCCATACGTGGCTGGAGTCCCAGAAGTCTCGATGGCATCCAACTCTGTGTCTCAATGGATTATGGTATTCTTGACCAGCGCATTCATTATCAATAGCTTGGTATGAGCTTAAATATCTAGGTCTCTAGACCATGCCAAGCGTATATGAAAATTATCAATAAACTTAAAATGTATGAATATTCTTGTATTACGTCAATGATGGTCATTGTGATGTAGTATCTCCAATAGCAGTCAAGGCTATCTCTATACACAATATACTACTCCTGTAATGCCTTCAATCTTTCTCTCATTTCGTCCAAGGCCTCTTGGTCTTCTTCGTCGTGTAATTCCACTTGTTCTGGTTCGGGGTCCACCTCGACAGTCGGAACGTCATTATTGATTTTGGAGAACTTATCTTCGGTCAAGCTCTGGATTATCTTGTTGACTTCATCTTGAGACTCCGACTCGAGCTCTTCATCCTCTTCGTAGTCTAAGTCTATCATGTCGTCAACCATCTCCTCAATGATTCCTGCCTTCATCAACTCTTTTGATAACTCTTGCATTGTGCCCAGCACCACGCCTAGGTGGATCAACAGATTGACGTCCTTCATCACCACCGTCGACAGGTGAAGCGATTGTGTGAGCTTGTTCATTTGCCATTGTTCATTGACAGACATGTTAATGGAATCAATTCTGGCCTTGGAAGTGTGTAGTTTGTTGTATTGTTTCTTGATATTTATAAGCTCCTTCGCATATAACTTTGCGGTCCGGAGATCTTTTTCCTTTGCAGCTTTTCTGATTAAGCCCTCTGTTTTCTTCATCAACGGCAGGAGCTGGTTCATTGACTTATCTAACTCACGCTTATTCTTACGGAGTAGTTGGTTGATTTTCCTCATCTGAGCTTGTTAGTATTGTTAGAAACCAGGAAATTGAGCGGTTACGTACCTGATCTTTGGGGTCTGGGCCCCATATGGCCTTTTTGACGTAATCCATGCTGGCACCACTGCTGTGTAGTGAATGAACAGTCGGAGATTATGATGATAATGTCCAGAATTGATAGTGCAGAAGTCACATGAGCTGGTATGTGCGAGTTCCGGCCACTGTCTCGATCTTAGCTCTTGGTTAAACGTCCATTCCGAGGGTACCTACTAGCCTCGTTTCTCCAAATCCCATGACCGGAATTTTTTCGTATCAGACATGGCCACAACCTGAATATTAATACTTTCCAGATCGTTAGGGGGCGACAAACTTCATTGAGAATCGATTATTATTACTGGTATAATACAGTGAATTATTCGGACTTGATCAAATACAAACCAAGTTCTATATCCTAACATGGCCGCTGAATTGAACGGAGCACAGAAGGTTATCTTGGCCTTAATGGCTGTATTTTTGCCACCTTTACCAGTTTTCATATTGCAAGGCTATACCATCTTCACCAAGGAGTTTTTGGTTTCTGTGATTTTAACCGCTCTTGGTCACATTCCTGGAGTGTTGTTTTCATTGTGGTTCTCTTTGATCGAGTTCCCTAAACATAGCGGTGAAAGAGATGGGTACTTAAGAATCAATGATGATGAGGAAAGAAACATCGGTTCTAGACCACGTCCAGGTGCTCGTGGTCAAGGAAGTAGTGGTCATGTTTCCAAAAGCGTAGTTCCTCCATTTTCAGATGAAGTCCCTGCTAGTGGTCCTTCCACTGATAAGAAACCTGAGGAACACCCTGTTGGCGCTACTAGTGAAGAAACTCGTACTGAAGCTCCTCCACAATACGATGATATCATTGCTTCTAGTAGTATTGCCCCTGCCTCTTCGGACGTGAAGCACAGTGGTGACAACAAAGTTCAACACTAGAGTTGAAGAGCTCATCTTCATGTTCATGTTTTTAAATCGGGTTATTCCGAATTGCCATCAAAGGGTCTAGGAAGGCCAAGTGCCTGTACCTAAACCTGGTTTACATTTATTTCGTGCTGGGGGTATCAATTATTATATGACATTTTATCTTTTTTTCAGTTTTATTGTTTCTTTACTTCCCACAGATATGCTACGTGAAATCACGTTTAAATAATATTAAAGTTTAAGGAGATGCGTCGTAATCGATTTGCTATACATTATCACCATAGACTATCTAAAGTGTTATTTGTTTGTACTAGTAGATGTGCAAGTAGAACTTTTCAATTGCATTGAATGGTTTAGCTCATATACCCTTCTCGATAACTACCATCGCCTTTGCAACAAACCCCTCCAAATGAAAGATACTCTTCAGCCCTAAACTCAATCTTTCATCAAACACCGATCCCAAATCAACCAACCCATCTATTATCTTCATTCTGTTGGTGTAAAAACCAATCAAATTAAACAATAACGTCTTGAGAATAGTTCTGGCCGGAATACAGTGCGACAACAATTCGTAGAATACCACTCTTATTTTGGCTAAGGTGGCCACAGTACGACTGTTGTTGATGGTTGCAGCCAAATTCTTTATAATGATTTCCCAGTCCAAGTTTAACACTTCGAGGTTATTGGACATTTGAATGGTTTCATTTTGCATTGCCAACGTTTCGAACGACAATAATGCTTTTCTTAGGTTTCTGTTGGAGTTTTCTGCCACTTTGTTTAAGAAATGGATGATTTCCTCGTCGTTGGTGGTATTATACTTGATTGCCTCTTTTTTCGACACTTTGAACAAAACATCAGAGATTTCCTTGACACTGGGGCTGGGGATTCGCACAAGCAATGTTCTTGACTTTATGGGGGCTATGATGTTGGATATAGTATTGCACACCAAGATCAACCGGATATTGGTGGAGTACTTTTCCATGGTTCTTCTCAACGCTGCTTGGGCATCTCTACTCAACGAGTCAGCCTCATTTATGATGACAATTTTGAACCGATGTTTTTTCAGTGAGTTGGTGAAATCGACCTGCTCCGTAGAGGCCACATCCTTCAACAAATCTTGGATTACCACACGATCATTATTACCCATATCAGAAGGTGTAATCTCCAAATGATAATTTGAACTCAACACATTGAACTCCAATTTTCGGTTGCTAGATGTTACAAACGTCTTGACATCAATCTTCAACTTCTCCACTTGTGCTCCGAAGATCTCATTCAATGTGGAATAGATTCGTGTCTTCTTTCCAGCACCACTAGGTCCATATATAAGTAAATGGGGAAAGTCTCCCGATTTGGACAACGCCCTTAAGTTTGCGGTAATTGAATCATGGTAGGTCAATTGCGATAAGTTCTTGGGTCTATATTTGTCCACCCAGAGCGACATTTTGATGCTTGAATTCGACTTAAACCTACAGAGTGAAGCACTTAATAGTTGAGCCTCAAATCTGAAAAACCTACGCGTCTGTTGGTACACTCAGATTTTCTTATAAAATAGTTCACGTGATAGATCACGTGTCACGCTCGGCTGGATATCTCCGATCTCGTTTCTTTTTAGCCTTTCTTCCTTCTCTCTCTATCATTACTATAATTTGCTACAACTTTCTTTGTACTAACAAATATATTAGACCGATGCAAAGCTATAAATTTTATGTAAATGAAACCACGAGGAATTGAGCGTAAAGCGTAAAGAAGTAGAAATAATTAATTGGTATACCAATGGACTTTTAGTAGTATACATGTGTTGAACCTATTGTACAGTGTTGAACTTTGAGGAATAGATATACCCATCCCGACTTTTGCGGGGTTGAGCCCAAGGATTTTGATCTTGAAGTTAGACCTTTGGTTTGTTTCTAATGAAATGTGAAGGACATTCGTATCCACCGGGATTTTTGTGCAAGTATTGTTGATGATAAGCCTCAGCATCGTACCAGATCTTGATAGGCTCAATTATGGTGACGATATCATGGTTCGGATACCACTGACCCTGACTCTCTTGCTTTGATTTCCATGCAATGATTTGGTCTTCGTCATCATGAGTCAATACCGCAGAACGGTACTGGGTTCCAACATCTGGACCTTGTGCGTTGACGGTGGTTGGATCATGCATTCTAAAAAAGATGTCCAACAATTCCTTGAGATTGGTCTCCGATGGGTCGTACGAGATCTGAATACTTTCAACAAATTTGGTTTCACCGGAGCAAACGGATTCGTAGTTGACATTCCCTATGGTGGGGATTCCGTTGGCGTAACCTACTTTAACATCGATCAATCCTTTGTGGCCAAAGTGCTTTCTGAACACTCTTTCAACACCCCAGAAACAGCCGGCTGCTAATGTGACAACCTTGGCGTTCTGGTTGGCCTTCAAGGTAGGGGATATCGTGGAAGTAGTCATTGTAGCGTAAGTTTTAACTGGGTTGTAATTGAGATTGATTCCTGGGCGATGCCTAGTTGCAACTTTTAGTATGTTGGGCAAAATGGTCGGAGTGTTCACAGAACGTGGTTGTTATGGGGTAGATGCTGTTTATAAGATCTTTTTCTAGACGAGATATGATAGTGTCAAAAATCGGCAACTGTGGGTATAACACCACACTGGCTAATCCCAGTATATATAAGCAGAAAGTGTGGATCCCAGAGCTATGACTCGAGCCTCACGTGACCGGGCTGCTGTGGAAAAAAATTTCCCAGATTTCCAAGCTTCTGACTCCATCGCATCATGGCACGTGACAAGTCCTGGCTGTAGTGGTGCCATCCGCAGCACGGATGTGACTGAAGGTTGGCGTCAATTGAGTGGCAAGTCACGTGTATACTGACTAATTGCAAAATAGTCTTATAGTAAAGTGGCTTATCGATACAATAACCCACCGCCAGGTCAGTCTCGAATATTACTAATAACCTACTCTGTGAGAAGTTTTAGTCACCCAAATGTTTGATTTGACAAGCATTGGCCCTGCAAAAGAGCAATTATTTGCCTTCACTTCCCTCCACATACAAACACAACTACTTGCGTGCAATTGAAAAAACTAAATTTGTCAGTTATTTCTAGATGTCAGACATAGTCCATGTCACTTCTTATCTTTATCTTGGTTTTGAGTCTAAGATTTACGCTTGCCAAATCCAAATATGCTCTTTCTTTTCTCCTGCGAACCACTGCTGCTGGTACTGCTCTTGCGTTCTATAACTGGTTCTACCTTACTCTCGCGCCTCTTGAGGCCTCCAACCCATGTCTTCTTTTCAACAATGCTTCCTGAGCGTGATACTGGGGGTCTCTCTTCTTTATAACCGTCTAACTTGAAGTTTTTCTTGAATAATCCACTCTTTTTCGTCGTCAATTCTGATCCCATATCTTTTGCAGCTGGACCTGAAAATGAAGCGATCGACGAGTTATCAGACCCTGCATCATGGTGGTCCTCCTCCGTGTCTTTGTGTTGATGCTTCTTAAATGATGACTCGCTCGAATTGTTTTCAACTTGTTGGAATAACGAGTAGTCGCCACCGTTGTAGACGTTCCCCACGTTATATCCGAAATTGATGGTGTTGTCATCATTTTCAGGCACGGTTGTACACTTCGTGTAGAATAAAATATAAGCACTTGCTAAGCCTGGACCATTTCCAAAAAACCTCATGACGTATGAGTCTTCAACCAATTCCACGGTCTCATCATCAAACAATAACCAGAGTCCGGACTTGATTTTGCAAACAGAAACGTAATGACCATGCATCGGACCACCTCCGATATGAATGACCAAAGAGTACAACTCATACAATGTAAAGTCTGATTCGTCATCGGTAGTATTGAATAACCGAAGTCTGAATGGATAACTAATGGAGTCAAAAAGCTTGACCATTTTATCCACACTTTCGTCGTACTTGAAACGTTTAAAGTTGATCACCAACACCTCAGGCAACTTTTTCAATTTGATAGTCTTTACTGCCTCTTGTAACGATGAGCATGTGCTGCAACTAAATTTATTTTGGTTGGTTAAAATTTCCAGCTTTGAGAAATTGTTTAACGAGTAACTCAAAGAATAAGCACTCTCTCCAGGAGGTATATCGACTGATAAATCAAGGAACGACTCATGTTTTGATGTCACCGTCTCGCATGACAAACATTTAGTCTCGTTGGTAATAAGACCCTGAAATATATCGTTACACCAATTGTTTTCCATGCCTAATTCCTTATTTAAACTCTCTATAATTTCATTGATAAGATAGTTGAAAAATTCGTGGGCATCGTGATGCATATTGTTCTGTCTGAAAAGATAATTTTTCTCTTTCAACTTGTTGATGAAAAATGTTGGTGACACTACACCCGTGTTGGACTGGTTTTCGATGATACTTTCATACATTTCCTTCAATGCATACAATAAGGCAGTATCTTCATTTTCTTCGCTAGGAAGACGGATAGAACTATCCAAATTGATGATGGGCCCATTGATTAATGCAGACCGCTTCCTTTGGTCCGATGTGGGGTTTGTATTGAAGGGATTGATAGGATTAACAAGAAATGCTTCCGGTTGTGGTATTCCCACAATGACCGCACTCGAAGTGGAACAAATACTACCCTCGTGGTTCACCTGCTGCGGTTGGTCATTGTTCAAGAGCATTGATGAGCTCTGGGAGTAATCATTCCTGTTGGACGGGTTGTAGTTCTGGTTTGCCGGTCTGGTGATAAGAATGTTTAATTTTTGGAATTCAGGATCTTTACTAATTTTATTTCGCTGATCTAACGATAATGCCTCGCAGTTTTGAGCTTTCACCACATAATTGGACATTTTGCGGCTATCTTCAAGCGATGGTGTGGAAGCAGGTGTTGTCGACGCATTGTTGGAGCTGGAATTGAATTTCAACCCAAATAAGGATCCTTTACGCAAACTTTTGGGTCTTTCGTCTGGGGTTGCTGTGGCTGTGCCACCGGTTGTATTAGAGTTGGAGCTGGCTGTGGTTTGGGCATCGTGGTTGCTATTAGATGTCGAATGTCCATTATTGGGGGCGGTTTTGGTATTTGCTTGTTCCTTGGTCTTTTTCGCCACAAGCTGCTCATACTTGGTAGTGAAGCCATGAGGTCTCACTCCGTTCTGTACTAACTTTGGTTCGTGCTTGCTGAGGTTGTAGGATGCCAATTTAGTTCGAAAACTATCTGAGTAATAGAGACATTGGAGAATGGAATTGCAGTAGCAGGTGTTTCCAAAATTCTCCATACCGAAGATCTTGTTTGATCCATCTCCGTAGGGGAGGGATTGTGTGTGTTCACTATGTGATACTGTCATTATGGGGTTGGTAGTAGGTTTAGTTGGTATTCATCCTTTGAGTGAATATCTATATCAAGGTTTATGAGGGGTAGGTTTTGGTCTTTCGAATGCGTGATTTTCGTCACGCGATCCTCATCACGTGCCTTTGTCGCTAAGATTGTATAATCTTGTGTGATGATATTACTAATCAGTATATAGGAGTTTTGAAGATAATTTGATGGAGGGACCCCAGGACCTATAAATGAGTGTCCCAATACTAGGGCCCGATGCTTGGCCCGCCGCTGATTATCCAGTATCCCCACTTGGGAACATGTGGCTTTTTGGCTAAAACATGAACGGTCAATATGATCCGCCACCTCCGGAACCGCCTAATTGTACGAACCCCATGGAGTGTAGCATTGTCGAACAGATCAAATGGTCCAGTAAGCCTAGCAACAGAGATGAACCCCGCGTCCTCGGAGGCGATGTACCGGTGAATTAGCGACGTACAGCCGTATAAATTTCAGTTATTCCGGCTCTTCAAGGTGTCAGAGTGGGGTTGGACCGTTTCTTTTTGTATCGGAATTGACGGCAGCGGAACGCCTATTATGAAAAAGTTAATCCGTTGAACTCCATCAACCAGGGTAGGGTCAAGAACTTGAAGGAAGTCATAACCGACACAAGGGTTATGGGAGGTGGTTTTGTGATGCGTGATTCATAACCTTTTATTCCTTAAACCGTTTAACTTTTGACTATTGGTGTTTAATCCAAACACAGAGTTTTGTTCAATAAAGTAGATTGAACGGAGCCAGGCTCAAATTTATCCACTCCAAACCCCTAGCAAATGTAGTTCATCCTCTAGGATGGGTTGAACCAGGAATAGTGATAAATGCTATAGCCATGGCCACTCGCGGTTTGACCTCTGCCTTTATCCATACCCTGAAAGCCTTAATACGGGTGTCGATACTTTTCATGTCGGATAAAATGTCTTGGCCGGAACAACTCCCCCATCGATGATGTGATATGACGTTTTGCAAATTTTTCCGGTGGTACTCTTATTATGTCAGAGGCATGCATGGGCAAGCAAGAAAAAGAAAATACGTCACAGCACAAAAAGACAATATAATAGAGTGAAAAAGAAAAGTCGGGAGGTATTTTTTTTCCGGCCTATAGGATGGCCTTTGGGGCAATTGTGAGCCAGCCAGCAATCCATGTGTTTGTTTCCGATACGAACGTATCCGATTCCGTTTCTTTTACTAGTGGAACTAGCATGCATTTAACAGATATAAATGTAGCCATTCCCCGGCCACTGCAATTTCGTGAAAATTTCAGTTCTGTAGTTCTCTAACATCATTAATATATCATGAGAACAGAAGAAAACAATACTCCTACTCCAGCCAACGAGGTGGTGGACCACGAAACTGGTTCTGGTTCAAACACCATTCAAGGCTCGTTGTTTGAAAGAGATACCTTGGATAAGGAAAAGAACGAAACTGAACCTAAATCAGAATCTGAAATACCATCTCAACAACAGCTCGAAAACCATTTACCAGCTTTGCCTGAAAAATCCAAAAAAGACTATATTGGTATTATTACTTTCTGTATGTTGGTAGCCTTTGGTGGTTTCGTCTTTGGCTTTGATACTGGTACTATCTCAGGTTTCGTTAATATGACTGATTTCAAACGTAGATTCGGTCAGTTGAATGGTGAAGGTGATTACTATTTATCCAACGTTAGAACCGGTGTTCTTGTTGGTATCTTCAATATCGGATGTGCCATCGGTGCCATTTTCTTATCCAAAATTGGTGACACCTATGGTCGTCGTGTTGGTATCATGATTTCCATGGTTATCTATGTGGTTGGTGTCATAATTCAAATCGCTTCCAGTACTAAATGGTATCAAATCGTTATTGGCCGTGTGATCACCGGTTTAGCCGTCGGGTGTCTTTCCGTGTTATCTCCATTGTTCATTGGTGAATCTTCTCCCAAACAGTTAAGAGGTACTTTAGTTTGTTGTTTCCAGTTAATGATTACCTTGGGTATCTTCCTCGGTTACTGTACCACTTATGGTACTAAACAGTACTCAGACTCTAGACAATGGAGAATCCCTATGGGTTTATGTTTCTTGTGGGCAATTTTCATGGTGGCTGGTATGATGTTTATGCCTGAATCGCCCCGTTACTTGGTCGAGAAGAACAAGATTGATGAAGCCAAAAAGTCCATCGCTAGATCTAACAAGGTTCCTATTGAAGACCCAGGTGTATACACCGAAATCCAATTAATTCAAGCTGGTGTCGACAGAGAAAGATTGGCTGGCTCTGCTTCCTGGTCCCAATTGATCACTGGTAAACCAAGGATCTTAGAAAGAGTGATTGTTGGTGTCTTTTTACAATCTTTGCAACAATTGACGGGTGACAATTACTTCTTCTACTATGGTACCACCATTTTCCAAGCCGTTGGATTGAATGATTCTTTCGAAACCTCTATTATTTTGGGTGTCGTCAATTTTGCATCTACATTCGTTGGTATTTGGGCCATTGAAAGATTTGGTAGAAGACACTGTTTGTTGGTAGGTTCCGCCGCTATGTCGGTGTGTTTCATCATCTACTCCGTATTAGGTTCCGTCAATTTGTATATTGACGGTCCTGATGGCCCAACCAGAAAGCCAACTGGTGATGCTTTGATTTTCATTTCCACGTTGTTCATTTTCTTCTTTGCATCTACTTGGGCTGGTGGTGTCTACAGTATCATTTCTGAAATCTATCCACTTCGTATTAGAAGTAAGGCTATGGGTGTTGCCTCTGCCGGTAACTGGTTATGGGGTTTCCTCATCTCCTTTTTCACTCCTTTCATCACTGGTGATATCCACTTCTACTATGGTTTCGTTTTCACTGGTTGTTTAATCTTCTCCTTCTTCTTTGTCTACTTTTTCGTCTACGAAACCAAGGGTTTGTCTTTAGAAGAAGTTGATGAGTTGTATGCATCTGGTATCAAAGCTTGGAGCTCCGGTTCTTGGGTTCCTCCAACTGAAGACGAAATGGCTCACACTACCGGTTTTGCCGCTGAAGCGAAACCTACTGACGAACAAGTCTGAACTATTCTGGACTATTCTGACCAAAAACATCTATAAATAAAAAATAGATACGATTTATGAAAAATTCAAGTAAACTAGTACCCTTTAATTTCCATCCTATTGTAACTGTCCTTCTACCTTCTTTTTGACACAAGCTCCTAATCTGGATGCTTCGATATCGAATGTGTTAAATCAACTCAAAGATGACCTGCTGGGCCAGGCTCGTAACTCCACATAAATACGTGATAGGTCAAAGTTGTTGGTGGCGCCCAATTGGTGAAACGTGGAGAGAATTGCTTTTGATGATTGTTGCTCTTGTTAATCTTCGTAGATCTTAAAATTCGATACTTGCTTTAATTAGGATTTGCGAGCAATTGCGCTGCTAGTCCTATATGAGGAAAGAGTACACCTAACCATGATGAAATTGTGAAGTCATGTGATTCATATATTCCATGCATGTACCTTGCAGGCATGACGTGGCTTCACTTTCCTCTTCTTCGGATAATCCTTTGGGCCATTAATTGTTCCGGGCTGTCTAAAGAATTGCGATAGAACTTGCTACTTATTTTCGGAATAACCTTTGCTTTTATTTGGTCATAAAGCTAACCCCCATCATTCTATTGTCATCGTCCTAGAAGTTGAATCAATTCGATTCTAAAGAAGCACTGTTTTAGTCTGAGCCACTTTATAAGGTAGGTTCATATGTTTTCTCCTTTATAATCTCGACTGGTTCCGTC
The DNA here is from genome assembly GCA_030582675.1 of Suhomyces sp. yHQL142. NCBI lineage: Eukaryota > Fungi > Ascomycota > Pichiomycetes > Serinales > Debaryomycetaceae > Suhomyces > Suhomyces sp. yHQL142. Next base: position 250,405 of record JAJMGU010000022.1, read on the forward strand.
AATTATTCACCCAGATGCATGATGTTAGTGGTGTTTGTCTGCAGGAATGATACTGGTGGATGTTTGAGGCATTTTGCAACCATAGTATAAAGATATATTCACATTCAGATCGTAAATGCGTGCCCAAAATGGCAGATAATGTACTTATTTTTCCTATATACAGAGAATATATCTTACGCTCGCAATTTTGGCAACCACATGAGTCTGTGTCATTCAGATATTTAGTCAAATATCCGCCCATATCATTCAATCGGGACTGGAATTTTCACAAACATCAAAGGGACGTGCTGTTGACTTCCGTGTAAGTCGTTGTCCCAGAAGCTTCCAGAACTATGCTTGCGTGGAATAGTGAACTTGAAAGAATTGGACTGTTTGAAGAACAAAAGCGCTATGATATCCTTAGTCTCCACATTGTAGAGCTTGCTGATGAATTCACGAGTCAAAATATTCAGCTCGGAAGCCCACTTGAATGCAGCATCGTCGTTGAATATAACATCAAAAGTTAACTCATACGGGCCTGAATTTTTCGAACGAACAACCTTGGCCAAGCTATGAAGGAAAACATAGCCTGGATCTTCCGGTACACACATACTTTGGGGCAAGTTGGAACCCAATGATTCTGGTGGAAATGGTGCAGATACAGTGGGCTTTTTGGAGTTCATGGGTACCGGGTAGCCATATTGTGGATCTCTTGCAGTTATTTCACCCGTACTTGGAGCGAAATTATTGACTTTAATAGGGAAGTATTTTAGAGGGTCACTGACCGTCATTAAATGGTAAATATTGAATTCACAATGGACTCCGAGTGGTACCTCAAGGGGAATAACAGGCATAGCAAAGTTGCCGGCTGTAGCCTTCTGATCAGGGTAAGGTCCATGAACAATAGCAATCCGGGCCATCGAGACAACACCATTCGACAACGTTTGGTCGTTAGAGAGTACCTGACCCAAAATAAAAACTGACCCGCAATCAATAGCTTCTGTTTGCAAGAATCCAGGTAATGAAGAACCACTCTTGTATATTTCAAGCTTGATTTCAAAAGTTTGGTCTTTGAATACTCCTTCGACGTATTGCTTCACCTCCGCAATGAATTGGTCGATATTGGAAACCAAAATAGGATCATTGATCGAGCCCACAAACATAGTCTTGTAGCCACCGACCTTGGCACCTTCCAATTTGATTGTGTACTCTTTATCCTCGTGGAATGTAGCTCCCTTTCCAACGGCTGAATCACCAGAAGCGTAAAATTCGGCTTGGGTCAAGTCCAATACACCACCTGGACCTGGTAAAAGGTCTGGTCTGGCTTTCTCATATAGAGTGTGGGCAGCGAGAGATTGGGCAGTACATCTAACACCAGGAGTAATTCCAGAAATTTCGAACCTATCTTGCCAAATTTCAGCAAAGGCCGTCTTGGACTTGGGAGTTAAACAAATACCACCGCATTCCATGACTTTGCCCATATTGTAGATGATTCCCATGTTTGTATATCCTTGGAAGTAACAATAAGCTGCAAATGGAGAAGGGTCATAAGCTCTTCCCGAAATAATGATGTGATAGTCCGGGTCCTTTTTCATTGCGTCTACAAATGGTTCCATTCCCATTTGAGCAACCACCCTTGGAGAATCGTCGATATCTTTGTGAGTTAATTCTGGAGGCCCAACTTCACAGATCTTGATTTTACCGGCTTCAAGAGAAGCATGGATATCTTCCTTTGGAATCTCGGCATAAATGTTGATCACCTTCAATCTGTACTTCTTTTCAGGAGCATATTCTTTCACAAGAGAGTGTCAATTCGTCAACATGACCATTGCTACCATCTCCACCAGCAGAACTGATGATAACCTTCACCCCGCGGTGGTAAGCAGCTTCCACCAATGGTTTCAAGTCTCTTGCATAAGACTCTTTAGGGCATGTCATATGACCCAATCCAAGCTTTTGGGGACCACTGTCAGTGGACCCTGAATCAAGAATAACTGCGGTAGCGCCTCTATCTATGGCTTCAAATAGTTCCAGTTCGCTGTACCCATACCCCAACATCCCCACAGGGGCAACGATCTTCAACGACGTGCTCAAAGTCATCTTGGATTGCACTCTGATAATAATCTTAGCACACAAGTAGCTGAACCATCAAGTACCCTCTTATACAACTACCTCTGTGCTAATTTTTACTGAAAAATCCGGAGCCGAAACTCGGGGAGAATTCCTGAACAGCCAGGTTTAATGATTGCGGGGTTCGAGGCGTTTGATAACAGGAGGAAATGTTGGATATTACATTAGTGTTGGGTATATTGATTGGACTAGCAGTGTGTACCCATAGGTTCCCATAAAAGATTTGTAGATCGAAGAAGTGGATCAAGACGAAAGTCTCAATAATAGTTCTCCATCGCGAGTAAATTCTAGCCAAAGCCTCAATTGAGAGACGTTGTAACCCCAAATCCAAGTGGCTATTCTATTTCTCAGGTCGCAAACTCTGAAGATTAAGGTGTTCAACAATTGGAATCATATTCGTGGTAACATATCTTGTTGTTTCCCTTCTAGATATGATATATGACTAAATACGAAAACAGTTTGAAGATGGGAATCAACAACTGGTAACTTGAACTTTTTAAATCTAGATCGTCTGTCTCTTCAAGGATTTCCAATCTTGTAAGAATTGTTCCCTGATCTCGACTAGTCCGAGTTTACGAAGATGGTGTTGCAACCGCACTGATATACACATTCTCCCGTTATGTGTCGGTTTTGTTAACTGATATTGATTTGATGCGAGTCAAACCTTTTTTGAATTCAATTGCTGAAAAGGAAAATTTGAGTATCATACCTAGGAAGCAAACTCATTTCCAAAAGAAGGAACGTTTTACAGAACAGGAATTCAAGACAATAAAGTTTAGTATTTTCTATCCAGACATACTCGTCTTATAGCTTTGTAAAGCTCGAATAACAGGAGCACTTGATGGCTCTTGAACTTGTTTGAAAAACTTACAGGTACGGATTCAGCATAACCCGAGGCATATAATACTTGATTGAGGTGAGTGTTAGTCAGAGGGGTGTACAGATAAAATGACATATAACTAAGATGATTAATATGATTAATATATTACATTTCGTTAAAGGCCCGAAAGCAGTAATTGATCTACCAATGTGCCAAAAGTAATTTCATTGTTTTATCTATAACGGCTTATTTGAACAAGTCAATCAGCACAACAGAATATATTTGAGTGACCACTTGATAACTGAGAGTCACCGTCCACTCAAGTTCACCCCTCGATTACATATCCATACAGCCCAGAATAGATTGGCAGATAACTGGTATTTCCAATTCGGGACTATGTCAGGTACAAAGATCTAAATATCTTAAATCTTGCCTAAAACGCACGTCTCAGTATCCAATTATTATAGTGCAATAAAACGATTGCAAATTATTGGTAACCATAATTCCACGAGAAGCTCTGGTTTTTCCCGGATTCTGTCAAAGTAAGCTATACAAGATAATTAAGACAGTTATTGATCCTATTGTGAATGTATTTCAGGTGCCACGAGGTGTCTTTCGTGGTATTTATTCATCCATAAGAAGTGTCACCGTATTCCCGATTAGGCATTGTGAAATCACATTTACCCAAATAGGCAATTTTTAGTCAATGCCTGTATGCACTTCTCAAAAAATAGCATGTCACCTATTACTTGAAGTAGATATGATAAGATGTGGGATGTGATGATAGAGGAAGCAAAGATGGAGAAGCCAGCCAACTTCTGTGCCTATATATATTAACTGGAATAATCATCTTTTCAGCGGCCAGATTTACTCCCCTTCAAGTTTCAAAACTCAAACTACAACCCCAACGACCATACAACTTTGCAGCCATCACTTCAAATGAGATTAGCATCAATAATAACCGTCGCTACACTCGCCAGTACTGGATTGGTGAATGCTGTTCCATTAGCAAAGAATAACCCAAACTTGAAAAGACAAGAATTGGACTCAGTCCCAGCATCCAACGGTGAGTTTGACAAGAGAGACGTCAACCTGATCTTACAACAATTCACAGGGTCAGATCTTCTGGGATTACTTCAGAAATATACCGGCTCAGAGGAGCTCTCTTCAAACTCTATTGTGGACTCACTCGGTGCTCACAATGTGTCTTTCTCTTCGATCGGAGGTGCTATCGTCAACACTGGATCCAAGGTGTACAAGTACGTCCTGGATGATCCAGAATTGATATCCAAAGCTTTGGGGTATGCTACCGAGCTTCTCGGGTCTTCGACATCTGCATCTTCAAAGAGAGAACTTGAGGATGAAGCTTTAGAGAAAAGAGATGTTGGTGCCTATGTTACTAAGGCTTACCTGGCCCTTCAAGATTCGGGATTGATTGATTCTTTGAATAATGACGAAGTCAAGGGAGCTGCATCCAAGTTACTTTCTTCTGCCACCCAAAACGTTGATTTCTCAAGTATTTTCAATTCCATCAAGCAGTCAGGAATCGCGGGCGATATCCTTGGTAAAATCTTGGAAACTAAAAGTCAGTGATTTAATTGCCAGTGAACTTTCAGAGTATTGACTACTCTATCACCAAGTTCGACTTTCATTCTTATCTATGATTTCCTATAACATTTTTATTTTAGCGGGAGTTACAATTCAAAAGTGGCTGTAATAATCCCACAAATACAGTATATCAACTGAAATATAGGCGGCAGTGAAATTTGCTGGAAAATCTCATTGCTCTAATACTTCTTCAAAATTAGTCTAATTATTGATCCTAATACAAAATGAATTTTAATAGATATAATCTGTATGGGAGTTTCCTCTCATCAAGTCTTCTCTTAGTCACACGCTCCAAATGTAACGATGTATTCAATACTTATCCGTTCTCCACTAATTAATGGTAATTATAAGTTACTTGTCAAAATAGTTGGAGGTTAGTGTTTTGCAGTCCAAAAAAAATCAAAAAAATTCTAAAGTTGAGAAAAACTACAATTTTTTTCTTATTTGGTGGCTGCAACAAAGCTGATGCTTAATTCAAAAGAAGTGTAGGTTTTATTAAAAGAAAGTTGGTATATCAAGCACAATTCCACCTAGTCAAAAAATACACTGCAGGGGTCCAATAAGTTGTGACCCCGTATGCAGAACCCTTGACTACGGTGATGGAAAACACCTCATAGATCAACAAACACTCCTTTATAGAATAGATGCAATCAAACACAGATCATATCAACTCCAACGATGTCATAACCCCATCAACTACACCTACCTCTACACTAAAGATCAATTTTTCATTTTTTTATTCGTCTTTTATGAAACAAGTTCCTCGAAAAGCATTCCACCTGAACTACAAACATCGTAATGATCAGTACGTCTTTCGACTCTTTTGATAATACGTTGGTGCTACACAAGTGAAGGTGCCAAAGGTCTGGCTCTTCAACATACCTGGGTTCTTTGCTGGAGCAGCTGCAAAGAATTTGTCATTGATGATGGTGAGGCACGTGTGTTTGTCGAACGACAAGGTCTTTTGGAAGGATGGTCATTGATATCATGACAAGAGCTAGATGCGGGTCTTTTCAAAAAAGTCTGTTGCTCCAGGGTATTCACAGGAGTGGATTGAGGATAGATTGCACAAATTGGAGTTTTTGCAATGTCCAATGTGATATCAATATCCATACAATCGGAATCGACTGTGATACCATCAGGCTGGTGTGGTTGCGGTCCAAACTTAATCAATGGGATTGAAGGGGTCTCTCCGAACTTGACAGAAACAAATCTCTTCTTGCGAAGCGCTCGTTTGACCCTGCCAGTGAATTTCTTAACACTTCCAAAGATTCCTCCAAGATTAGATCTACCCATGTTAGTACAGGTCAAGAATACGTTGGGATAATTCAGAATCAGTCGCTTTACAGGTTTTGGTCTAGAGTCACAACCTTGACTCATAGATTTCACTGCTTCCTCAACAATTAAATTGTTCGATTTGGGGACGCTTGCAAAAATTGGAGATTCGGCGTCTGACATCTCAACGTCCTCTACAATAATAAAGGCGGAAACGTTTGCAGACACATGATTCTTCCCACTTTCTTCAGAGTAAGAATTGCTACTTGATTCTAATGAAAGTTCACTGATCTTTGGCCCCGGGTGTTTTTGTTGAATTACTGGGTCTGGACACTCGTCTCCAATATCGATCAAGTGTTCATTTTTAATTTTAACTTTCTTAGTTTTTTGTTTCAGCAGGGCATCAACCAATTCCTGCTTTTTTTGATTTGTTTGAGGCAAGGTCTCGTCATCTAATGTGGTCAACCAAGAAATATACTGGTCTTCGTCATCGTCAGACTGGGTATTTGAGGTTCTTTCTGCTGATGAGGGGACTTTTGTTTTAATGTCCGCTCTTTGAACGGCAGCTTCAATAACGTCATCTTCATTGAAGCTATACTTCGAGTCATCGTCTGACAATCCAATTAAATCATCACAATATAAATCATCTTCAGATGTATTACTTTTGACGGTGGACTCGTGCCCTTTCACATTTGAAGCTTCGTTGTTGTCTTTTTCAGAGTATCCAGTTTTCATTGCTGGCCCAGCATTTGCAAGCCCTTGGTGCTCATGGATAGGAACAAGATTGAGGCTCTCTAATCGTAAAAGTAAACCATTTTCCCTCTCTGAATTGCCAGAAGGTAACATTTCAGCTTCATTTTCAAGTGTAAATTCTTGCTCTGTGTCTTCAACGATTTTCTTTTTATCATTCTTTGTACTGCCGTGTTTTCTATCTTCTTTGGAAGCTTTCAACTCTTTCTGGAGAAGAAAGTTCAAAGGCACGGTCTTTGGTGGGACTTTAGATTTAGCTTTAGGCTTAGCGTTAGGGTTGGCTCCCGTTACGGATCTAGCTTTAACAGTTGGCTCAGCCTTTGCTTGATCCTTGGATGCCTCTCTTACCGCCTTTGCTTTGCATGATACTAGCACTTTTGTAGTCTTACTTTTGAAGCTAGTGCCTTGATTAGCTTCCGTTCCAGCTGGAACCTTGGGATTGGAGGTGATTCCAATCAGGTTGGCATTTGTACTTCTACGGTTGGAATTGGCGGAGGACTTGCCTTTCGGCTTCTTAAAGTCTCCTTCCTTATCTGTGGGCATTTTTGCCTTTTGGGCATTAACTGGAGTCATTTCTAGTTGTTGTGATTCTGCTAGTGATGGCGGATAAAAGTCGATTGTAGTAATAAAGTACGTGATACTTTGGTGAATCGACTTGGAGAATAAAGGGGGATAAGGTGGGAAAGTAGACTTACTTATATAACAGATTAATCTTTTGCAACAACCTCGATTTGAATTGCGAAAATTGCAGCAACTGCCGAAAATGGATTGGAATATTACCAGAACCAGCGTACAATCCAAATCCGGCACAGCTATTCTTGCCATAATTTAACAAGATACAAATTTTGAGAGTGACTTAGCTGATTCTACTATGCTAGCGCTTCATAGCTTCTTGTCGGTCTTGGATCTGGTCTCTATCCTCAGATTTAATTGTGGGTGTATCACCAGTACAGGCTATGATCAATTTTTTGCATCTAGTAAGAACCAGATTTACCGCTTTTCAACCAGGTAAGGATTCAATTGCTATAGTATCAACTTCCATTTAGGCTCTCTTCGATCTCTTCTATCTCTAGTTCCTCGTGTCTTTTCAATGTGCTGATTATATGTAATTCAACTATCTTCGAACTATCAACTGTACACGACTATTCATTTGATAGAATGCGGAAATCAGTCCACTCTTTATTAGTAGATGATATTCTTTTGAGCGGACTAGTTGAAGAATCAAAGGTGATGAATGAGATGTCTGATCGGTTCCTGGCACTACCCATCTAACTGTTGATTAAACAGGATCTGAAAGCTTCATTATACGTGAATGGGATGACCTTGAGTTCACATTGACACTGAATGATAACACTCATAAGGATAACAACAAAGGTACCATACCATTATCGGTCAGACAACTTGAATGATGCAAGTAGCTTTCGTTCAACCTTTCGCCTCAGAAAGAAGCCAACTCAAATCATCACTGAATCATTTCGAATGTTTGTTAAGAAGCTTCAATGTTTGGCCTGAAGTTGTTGCAGTCTCCAGTTGAAGCCTTTTCAATAACAATGTCTTCTATTTCGTGCATATTCCACGGAAAAGCTGCTTATAGAAAGTTTCCTTCAATAATAGAGTATTCAGGAGTGACCAAAGAGAGATTTACTATCAGTCCTTTGGTATAGCAGACCTCGGGATGTTAGGTGGTTAAATGATGAAAGCCCCAACAGGATATCCGGATGATGATAGCACTAGTTCTTTTGAAAATTCTATTGCCCGTACCCAAATATCAGTGCAACGATTTAACTCCAAAGAGCCTACCTCGGGTTCTGTGAAAGACCATACGAGTATCAACCACTATTAGACCTGCTAAAAGCTGCTGTGAGGCTTACATCGATGATTCCTGGATGTTCACATAGATTGCAAGAGAAAGTTGTCGAATATTAATTTAACGAGCAACATTCACGACGTTAACAATCTAACCGATTCCCAGAAAGCACTTATTAAACGTCGAATCGCAAACCGGACAGGCTTGATCGAAGTAATAATCACAATAGTAATACGAGCTTGATTGACGACATCTCACTATCCACAATTCTCCGCGTGGATCATCTGGGGTGTGGTAGTTGATATACCCTTTTGTTAATATGGTGTTATTTTGCTTGTTCATGTACTCAACTCTTTGTAAGTTCAAAAATGTACTTGAAGACTGAGCTATCATATTCACAATTTAGATGCTACGTTTCTGGTAGCTAGCAGGAAATTATTAGCCTGCCTTTTAATTTGCATCTTCGATCGTTCACAATCATCAAACTTCCAAACATCCCTCGAGTGACTATTGCAGAATTTAACAGCATGAAGATTTTGCTCGCTAAAAGCAGATTATGAGTAAGTGTTAACGAGAGTAAACCATAATCATTCCCATGCTCATTTACTGTCACATATGTTATGCCACACTTAGCTCGTACTTTTGTCCTCAGGGGTGATTTGTTTTAATGATTGAAAAAAAGCATACTCCGTTTACTTTGGTACTGAAGTGTTGCTCTTGGTTGGTCACTTCAATAGCCAGTTTGAAAGAATTTCCAAATTAATTTTAATCAATTGGGCTAAACAAAAAAACTCTTTGGGGCGAATCAATCCATCAAATGACAGGAATTTCTTTCCAACTAAAGTTTTTTTCAAAATTAAGTTCTATTGACAAACGGTGACCAACTTGCCCAATATGTCGATAGAATTGAAATTTTTTTGGGTATCATTCCGACCTCCTTTCATGGGAACTTGAGGGGTCTGCATTTCGACGTAATCACCGAAAAAAATTTGATTAGGCGAATACCCTCCTTGTCTTATTGCGGAAATAAGCTTGTTGATACATCGGCCATAAGGATTGAAGCTTTTCATGAGATACCTCATACAGTAGTTGTCCCATATGATACAGACTGCTACTTTCAAGAAAAAAACCGCAAAACCAACAGCTTAGGTGTGGTCCACAATTATGTTGCAAAACGATCACCCTTTTCGAAGATTCCATGATATCCGTCGAACAAACTGAGACAATAGCTTCAAGGCTGCGTTATGAAGGTTAAGATAGGTTGATCAATAGGTGTTAACAAAGAACAAGAAGGGATCTCGAACGTTGGTATGTCATGGTTTCTTTTGCACAGTACGAGAGACTTCAACTTATTGTGGTTTTCTCTTAATTCACTGGTATCGTGCGACCCCGTTCTGGTCTTGAAATTGAGGAGTTCAAAGTTACTCATTGGATTTTCTAGAATAGTGAAGGTATTACATTTCCATCAAAAATCAAGAGGGATACTTTCTACAAATGGTCCTATGGCAGAATTGGGTAAAGGTCAATTTCTTTATGGTGGAACAAGTTTCATCTTTAATTACGCAAGAGGAGTCCTTGGTCTCGATTTGGATATTCTAGGGTTGGAATGTAATACCAGTCGTCTCCTTGTAAAAAATAACTTTGGTCTACCCTTCAACAACACCTTGATGACTTGAATGTTTTCTGTTCGTGTTTAGCGAATTTGTAATTTGCAATTATTTGACGGTGATAAACTCCATAAATTACCGCATTAGGATATAAGGGGGGTGAGATATTCAGATGCCTTGGGGATTGGAATTTGGGGTTAAACGAGTAGAAAATATTCTCAATGTGGTCACATAACAACCTGCAGCCAAGGTCGGAAGAATCTCGAGGCATCTCCCCCTTTTCAATAGCTCGGTTATCAACAATGTTATGTATGTTATTATATGGTAATTATAAGATTTTCGCAACAATCAAAATATTTGATCTGGTCAAGAAAAACCCGTAGACGAAAATTGTGAAGGGTCTAGCTAACGGCCATAGATCATAGTACCTACACATATTCATAAGTTCTCCACTAGGTTGGCTGAAAGCCTTGTTTCTTGTATGTTCTGGATAGAAAGGCTTTGTTTTCATGAAATTGAGCCAGTAAAACTGAGTCGCAGCACGACCAAAGCTGGTTTGAAATTGGATCACAGTATAGAAGTTAGCTAAGGAATGAATAGGGTTGTACTAGACCCTAACCCCTATTGGGTAAATAGAAGAATCCGTAATTCAATATCCTTCGTACAACTTTCCTTAATCAGAAGTTACATCAATTCATCAAGTATCCATGGTTCCGATTTGCCTAATCGGGTAATCCTGCATATGGCTCGATGCCAAAATTTCCCAAAACTGCTAACAGATGGAAGGTGGAGACAGGGTCAGAAATGGGTTTCGAGGAAATGAGTAGAGGGGTGCTGGCATTTAACCGATATTCGATGATTTAAATACGAGACCAAATCCGCTTCAATGTTCGAATTTTTGAAAGCATCAACAACAGCTTCGACATCCTAGTCTATCAATCCTCACATTTCGCAACCAAAAACTTACAATGAGATTCTCCACCCTCTTCACTTTCGCTACCGCAGCCACCTCTGTTGTCTACGCCGCTCCTTTAGTCGAAGCCAACCAACAATTCGCCGTTGAAAAGAGAAGCAACATTTCCGAAGACGCTATTGCCGCCTACGAAGCATTCAAGAGTTCTGGGTTATATGACACCCTCAAGACTGATGTCACCAGTTTGATCTCTTCTTTCTCCAAGAGAGATGACACTGAAGAAAAGAGATTCGATGCTGATGCCGCTTACGAATCTTTCGTGAACTCCGACTTCTACTCTTCTGTTTCCAGTGAAGTCAAGAACTTGCTCACTGTTGCTTCTCGTGATGACACCTTTTCTAACTTCTACACCTCCACTGTTGGTACCAACGACTTGTCTAAGAGAGGAACCATCACCAACATCTTCAACGATATTGTCTCCGTCTACAACTACTTGAAGAACTCTGGAATTCTTTCCTCCCTTTGGAACCTTACCAAGACCATCTACACTGGATTAAAGAACTCTGGTGCCCTTGCCTCAATCTGGAACCTTATCAAGAGTTTGCTCTCTAACCTCTTCAAGAACTTCACTGCTCCAGCTCCTGCTCCAGCTCCTGCTGCTTAATTTATTTAGCTTATCCAATTTATCGAACTAGATGATGAGATAAAAGATATAGCTAACGAAAACGAGAGTCTAGCTTCAAAAGACATCGATGCAGTAACACTAGAGTGTTTCTGCTATGACAAAGTCAAAGCTTGTACATTTTGAAAGATGTGGTGATACCACCATTTTGCTCAATCTGTACTAATAATTCGGTCAAGAGTTCAAAATCGGCTCTTAAGTTGTCCATACCCAGATTTAAATTGATTTATGATTTTTTATTCTATGAATACATATAATTTTGCGCACATTCTCTGTAGTTGCAACAACTTCAGACTATACTTTCTCTTTCACCTTTTTTTCGTTTTAGTTTCATTTACTAGTGTTGTAAATCTGTAATTCTTTTTCATGCACTTCTTCGTACACCTTTCCATATTTAGGAGTTACAGAGCGTTCGTTTTATTTCATTATTACGTTTCTAAATTTGATGACTCTACTCTGAGACTGTTACCACAATGACCAATAAATTGAAGGGATGGGTTGATTGATCGACTCATTCTCTATAATCAAAATACTCAGTGTAAGCTTTTCACTTTCAAGAGACCAGCCAAGGATTGGGTAAAGTGATAGTATACGTATTGGCTTGTTTCCTTGACGTGTGATTCTTCATAATGTATTGTTTATAAACCATTCAATAGATATATCAATCAATGGAATGACAACTTCACAGGCTCTTATCTGAAGCACACTTACTAACCCGTATTTCCCAATTGGTGCTAGTTTACTATCCGTACCGCCATGATCTAATTTGGACGTACGTCCTTATCCGTCCCAATTGTTCCAAGCTATACTTTCCTCAAAATTTTATGGTTGCAAAAACTTTGTGCACATAAAATAAGTCATTCTCAACTTCATCAAACATTCTAACAGACTTCCTTCTTCACCGTCAATCAAAAGAATCATCTAAGCATATCTCAAACTTTTCAGCTTCCTTCCCGATCAATCGATATTAGCTTCAAAATGCTTTACCAATTTCAATCCTCATTCACTTCCCTGGACATTGAACACTCCAACAATTTCCAAGACTCTCCGGTGTCTTCAGTGTTTGATGTTTCGACCGTTTTAGAACTGTCTACCAGTTCTAAATCTGTATCCAAGTCCCAAAATGACTCTGACGGTGAGCCAAGCGGACTTGGAGCTCCTTCTAAGAGATATAGAAGAAAACTTCGTGGTAACCATAAACGTACCCCAAAGGCACTTGCTTCGGTCAAGGACTACTTCCATCAGTTATTGACAGCTAGGGAGCACGAAAGACAGGTGGATTATACCACCAACTCTATGACCTCT